>PVIU01004415.1:0-127333 GCA_004026605.1 Ondatra zibethicus | reverse complement strand
GAATGCACTCCTTCCTAGGCCGGGAGGGATGGGGGTGGGCCTTGGACTTCCAACAGGGCAGGGCACCATGCCCTCTTTCAAGGAAGAAGGGGGAGGGAGGAGGGGTGGGGAGGTAGTGGGAGGGGACTGGGAGAAGGGGAAGAAAGGTAAAAATTTTATTTCTTTAATTATGTTTTTGAATGGAAAAAATAAAACAAAAAAATGTATGGAAAAAAAAGAAATTTAGAATTTAGATCCTTTTATACTTAGGGACTATCTCTTTTACCTTGCAAATATATTCCTGATAACCACATCCTAATACATTCTTTGAGATGCATGTGTAGGAAGTTAATGATCTTCATGTTTTCTTATATCTTTTGCTTTTAAGTCAACATAATTGTTTTATATCGGGATGCTACCTCTGTATACCTGCTGCATTCTCTGTACTGAGCCATGCTGTATTTGACATCATGCATCACAGATACTAAAAGAAGTAAAGGTATAACTGTGATGGTCCACACTACAATATCCAGAGACCTAAAGTTTGGACACACTTGTTTCCTCGTGCTTAGTATAGAGATGGTGGAAAGGAAAGGGAAACTGAGAAACAATACGCTAGATTTGACATAAGAATATACTAGGATGGTGCTCCGATAAAAATGAGTAGAATAACTTCAAAGCTGTAAACCTTGAAAACATTTTAAATAGCATGACATACAAACCTTTTGGAAGATTCTCGAGACTCAGAATCAACAGATTTTGGTTGACATGCTAAGTGCAGCTCATTTTTTAGGTGGAAGACAGTAGATGGAAGGGAGATCCAGGAGGAGAAGGAAAGGAAGGTTGACGTATTGATTTTGTGACTCATTTGTATGCAACAGAAGATCACTGTCTTGTTCTCAGTCTGTGTTCTCTAATTAACTTAATGTCAACTGATACCAAACAAGTTATATAGTGCATGCTTCATTATATATTAGCTAAGTCCAATTTCCTTTATTGATCAGAAGGCGAGTAATGAACATTCTAATTTCCTATGCAATGTCTACTTTGCCTATCTTCTTGCCTGAAAGAGTCTTCCACATTGAGTACAATGCACCTAGAATTCCTTGCCACCGATCTTGTTCATTTGATTGAATTTTAATTAATACTATGCAAGAGGAAGTATAGTGGGTGGGGCTTCCATAATACAGCCCTCTTTTTTTCCTTGATAAAAAGCAGTAAACTCAGCAGACCCTATCTTTGTCTTTTATCCTTCTCATTTTTCTTTCTTACTGTGATAACTTTATGCCTGAAGGTGTGAGAGCCATACCATGACCCTAAATACAAAGGTCCCATGCTAAGGATGACAACCCATGCCACAGAAAGATGTCACTTCCTGAATAGGTGCCTCATTCCTGGACTGCTCGCTTTTAGCATCCTTGTCAAAACGGATCCACAGACTCCAATTGGTTTTGGTCCTTTGCAGTCAAACACAACCTTAAACATTATATAGCTCAACTAGAAAGCTACTCCCATAGTGAGACTGGAGACCAAATGCTTTATTGTCTGCTGCTATCTGGCTTAGAATATTGTTTATTTTTTTATTGTGGCTCTTTTTCTGCCTTCTAACTCCCTCAACTCTTCTTCTGACACTCTTTTGGAGCTTGCCTTAACCTTCTTCATGCCCATTGCCTGTCAACCATTACATCCTTCTCCTCCTACCTTGCCTGACTTTCATTGTCCGTATTCTCATTTTATAGTTAAAAGGACCAAGGCATAGTGGACTTCTATTCTGCCACTTCACTGATTAAGAAACAAAGGGAAAAGATAGTAAAATATTGCCCAGATAAAACCCACCAAATTAAACAAGGCTTATTGGCAATCAGCTGCGTGTGACCAACACTAATGACAATGACAAATATTGATGTCACTCATATTATATGTGAGGCCCAGCGCTAATTATCATTTATGCTTTATCAGTATTGCCTTCTTTATTACACAATGAGGAAAGTTTTATAAGCATCTTAATTTAACAGATGAAGAAACTTGGGAACAAAAAAGCAAAGAAACATTTCAGGATCAGCCACCTAGCTGTGTTTCACTGGAGAAAAACCTGGGAAATTGAATATCAATTGGGGTATGTTAGCCTTCACTAAAACGCACATCAACTAAATCAGCCACTAGCATCTATCAGAATGGAATCTTCTAATAGTATATAACTAGTCTGTCATTAAGTTATAAAAATTTAAAAACTATCCTGTCACATATTAGTCGTTTATGGGTAGTTTGAGAATAGTAAGAGGTTCCTTCATTTACTGAACACATGAGAAAGTGTTGTATCTCATTGTGTTAAGTTGGGTCTCAGGAATATAATATGGTACAAGTGCCAGTTTTCCTTCAGCAATCTCTTATTCTCCATGACAGGAGAAAAAGTCAGCTGGTAAGCAAATTATTTCATATAGAACGCACTACAGGAGCAGATGGGAAATGACTCTGAGTAAAACATCCAGGGGCCCATGATATCTGAGCTATGCCCTGCAGGTTAGTAGGGATTTAAGCAATTTAAGACAGAAAGCATCGTGTAGATGGGAAATAGCTCACGCTCTGGTCAAAGGGTAAGAACCAGCTTGGTGGCCCCTGAGGTGCAAGGCAAGAGGTATGGCTAAAAGATGAAGTCAGGTGCTAATCCAGCCTCAGGTGAGCTGGTGGGTTTGGTGGAAACCAGCAATGAGACACCATCAAATGCTTTAATGAATGAGAAGCAGGCTCAGGTTTATGTTTAGAAAATCACTCTGGATGGCCCATAGAAGAGGCATTTTGGAAAAGACATTTTGATTTTGTTTTTTTATACTTTTTTACTGTCTTCATTTTTTGAATTCTTTGTTTTTATGTCATTCATAATAACCCCCCCCCCAAAAAATAAAAACCTAAAAAAGAAAATTCCCAGAGTCTTTGCTTATCACAAACACATCCGGACATTGGGAACTGTATGGGAGTTGAATATTTCCTGTTTGGATATATATATATATTTTATCAATTGCTTCAAGTGAGTAAGGGCTACTTTTGTTATGAATTTGGGACACTGTGGTATGTGGAATCTAATACTGTCGCCCATACCTGCCTACGTTTGTTTGAGAGTTTTTAATCTCTGAATAGGGAGTGCAGTATAACTTTTGCTGAACATATTACAGCCTACTTTTCAAACTTGTTTACAGAAAAATGAAAATTCTCTTCTGCTTTTCTTTACCGGCAAGGCTCTACCTTGAAGAATATCTCTTTAAACACCCTTCTAGAGTTTGTATCACAGCTAAAGGCCTTTTTCTTTGTATTGTTGTTCTCAGGGCTGAAGATGGAACCCAAAGCCTTGTACGCGCTAAGCAAGCGCTCTACCACTGATCTCTGTTAGTAGGGATCATTTTCTAAAACAAACAAACAAACAAAAAACCCAGTGACTCCTCTGCACCACATCAGAGTTGGGGGACAGACCGGTAGTAGGTAGTTGAGCAAATGGTGGTGTTTCCACTCTGCAAGGCCTAGTGATGGCCTTTGGGATCTTTGACTCATTTTCCTGCTCAGATCCATTAGCACATGTATAAGTGTCCTCTAGACATAAATACAGAGGAGAATGTGTCCCACTCAGCGCAGCATATCCCATCATGGTGAGTGCCTGCAATAGGCTTGGCGACATGACAAAAATACATAGAAAACAAATCATGAAAAATCTCGTCATGTGCTGATGACGTGAGGCTTTTTGATTTGTCAATACAGGATTTATCTACAGCCATTTAACTTAATCAAATTCAAAGACTGCAATTTCTGAGTCTGCTTGTGATCTATATTTGACCTCTCTAGATGACATATTTATTTATCCTCTTACAGCATGAGAAAAAATCTGTGAATTGATGCCAATTCTATTTCTTAAATGTTATTGTCTGAATGGGAAGAAAAGAGAGGCCTACATGATTAGTTCTACATGTATTGTGGATGCCGGACTATTGGTAAATTAGTGGATCTTTAATTTTTAGTGCTTGCGTGTAATATAATGTACATGCTCATGTGTATGGGTGTGGGCATGACATGGTACTGTGTATGTAGAGGTTGGATGACACCCCCAGACTTGCTCCTCACTTTCTACCTTGTCTGAGACAAGAGCTCTTATCATTTTCCATTGTGCTCACCGAGCTAATTATCTTGGGATGCTCTCTCCCTACAGCTCTCCCTCACTGCCAAAGTGTGGGGTGTCCAGGTGTGCGGTAGCATTCCACTCTCCGCGGGTTCTGAACATTTAACCTTAGAACCTCACACTTGTGTGTCAAGTATGTTCCCCGCTGAGCCATCTCCTGTCTCAGTGTCCCTTTCTTAAAGTTCATGGCAGCCAGCGAACTTGTCAACGGGGTCCCCACTCTTTGACGTTTCCTGACAATGATGTCTTATTTTGCATAGTTTCCTTCCGGTTCCTTCCTAAGACTCCCCTAGTGCTGGCATGTGGCTCTGAGCTACTCAAGCTTCCTAGACCCCATCTTCTATACTTGGATTGCATGTGCTGGAGACAAGAAACTCTGCCAGGAGGTGTTGTTATGAGGAGCAGTTAGACAATAGGCATAAAAGTGCTTTGCATAATATCAGGTGCACATTCAGTTCTCTGACTGCTTCCTAGAAAGGAGAGGTTACATTTCAATGAAGAAAAGATGGCAGCAGACACAGACGACAACATTTTTGGTGTTTCTATGCCCTTCCTCCAAATTCAAAGTGAGAGAATTCCATAAATTTCTTTTATATTGTCTGTATATACTTGATGAACAAAATTAAATGGCTGAAGTGGGAGTATTTTTCTTGGTTTAGCCGATGGGCATTTCCTTCCCAACTCTTAGTGGAAAGAGATGCCACATTGCTTTTCTTAAACTGTTTCATTAGGTCTGGTCCTGAAGCTCTAGTCTCTGAAACAGCAGGTTGGATCTCTAGCATCACATAGAACCTTTGTGAAATCTGGGACTTTGAAGGGTGCTTACCACTGTCCTATTGCTGCTTCAAGCTTCAGCCTCTGCTCTGTCTGATGCCAGGACACAAACCTGGCATCCATGTCTCAGATTCTCTCTGTTGCCTACTCCTTCATCTCGTTAGGATGGTAGCTTCCTCTGAGCTCATTATCGCTGTGTCAGGCTTGAGTGATAGACCCAGCAAGGGTTGGGATTTGTTTTCCTGGTGTTATCAAAGGAGGGCAGCTATTGGTAAAACACGGAAGTTCAGCTGCATTGGTCATTGGGATAAATCTTGATGAATGGGAGGGACCTGAATTAGTCAGAAAGTAATGAGCTCTGTGAACATAGGCTATAGGTGAGATAAAGAGAAGTTCATTTTGGTTTGTGGGCTTAGAGGTTAAAGTCCAATTCTGGGAAACTCTGTTGAGGGCTTCCGGTGAAGTGGCCTGTGTTTTTGAGAGCACACGTAGGAACAGTGACACAACCTGGACAGGAAGCCGAGAGCAATGGAATAGATGGAGACCATAATTACTTTTGGGGCCATACTCTCAGTGATCTAGATGGCTCTCACTTAGCCGTACTTCTTAAAGGTATACAGTCCCACACCCCCCGTACTACCATCCTGGGGACAAAGCCAACACTTGCCGATATGGAAACCGAGGCAGGATAAGTTACTCAGTTCTCCCCTGCATTATGTGGATGGCTGTAAGTGAAGTTTCTTACTTTCCCTGACTTGAGTCTGCAGTTTCTAAATAAAGATCTTCCAAGCTAATCTTAGCTCTGGGTTCTGATTTCATTGTCATTCTTCACCCAAGGCCACATGGAAGTAGGTCAGGGCTCTTTTTCTATAGAAGGGAGCGAATCCCCAAGTTGCCATTTTTAATCTTCAAATGCCCATCTTTTCTAGCCGAATAGGTTCCTTTCTTCACCCTGAACCCTTCCAGCATCTAATATGAAGTATCAAAGGCACACATCAATTCTTTCATTAGAGAGGCTTGAACTCAGGACTCAGTTGTGGGCACTATTTTAAAGTGGGGGTTGGAATACGTCTTACATAGTTTAGAATACAACAGAAAATAATTTTTCATTGCTCTCTCTTGATCCTCTAGCAGCTCTCTGCTTCAGTGTCCCATGTCAAAATTTTACCAGCTAAAGAATAAAAGAGAGTTGTTTAAATAGCACAGAAAATGCATCAAAAGTGCCTGTGGTTAAGCTAGGCTTCAGGGAACTTCAAGAATCACAATCTCTCTACGGAACTGTGAACTTTAACTGTAACCTGCCAAAAATGTTTGGCCAAACAGTTGAAATAAAACTGCTACTTAGGAAAGAATGGTCTGACTGTTCTCTTTTACCTCAGAGACAGGATGACAGAGCAAACTATCTAGGCAGTGAGGTGCTGAAGAAGAGAGACAATGGAATTCTACTACCTAGAAGGTGTCTGCCAGTGTATTATAATAATCTTATAATGATGACAAGTGGGTGTGGCTTGAATGAGAATGGCCCTTCATAGTCTCATCTGCTGGAATGCTTTGTTCCCAGTTAGAGGAACTATTTGGACAGGATTAGGAGGTGTGGCCTTGTTGGAGTAGGTGTGACCTTGTTGGAGGGGTGTGCTACTGGGGGTGGGCTTTGAGGTTTCAAAAGACGATACCAGGTCTAGTCTCAATCAACTCCCAACCCCCCTCTCTCTGCCTCCTGTCTATTGATCAGGAAGGATGTAAGCTCTCAGCTGCTGCTCCAGCTCCAAGCCTGCCTGCTGCTGTGCTCCCTGCCATTGTGAACCCTCAGAGACTAAAAGCGACATCCAATTAAATGCTTTCACAGGATTCTATCTTGGTCATGGTGTCTCTTCAAAGGATTATAATAGTAACTAAAGCTGGACATACCAACCAATGCAATTAAATAAACAAAAAGAATTAGATGCATAAAATTAGAAATCAGGAAATGAGACAATAGCTATTCAAAAGTGATGTGGTCATATACACAAAAATTCAGTTAATAACTACAACCAGGAGACAGGTACAATTAATAAACTAAAATACTATTTTACAGTACTAACTATCCCATTTCCAGAGGAAAAGAACAAAATACTTGGTTAATAATATAGGGGAAAATTATGCAAGATTGGCCTTCCACCAAACAATAAAAGCATACAAATAGAAAGATATATCCCATTATTGGATAGACAATTCCATGTCATAAAGACATGGGTTATTTCTTAATTTTTACATGTCTCCAAGTTGTTTCTAGAGTTCATGTGGGAAAACCAACTTCTGAGAATTGCATGAACCATGCAAAACGAAAAGGACTAGGGAAAGAGAACAAGCCCCAGAGAAAGCACAGCCTGTCACAGGGTCAGAGTGACTTCATGGTGTCTTGAGTTTCCAGGGAGACAGTGTGAAGTCTGGAAACAGCAAGTTCATGAGAGAGGAATCAAGACCTCTTAAATGTGGCCTTTCCTGATGCGTTCAGCATAATCTTTCCGAAGACACAGGCTAAGAATATCCAGCTAACTTAAAAACACGCATCCTTGGGCTTAGCGGTTCTAATTTTAGGAACTCATCAAATAAGCAGCCTCAGAAACATGCAAATCTGCACAGCTGTGTCTGTTATAACATTTCTTTAATAGTAAAAAAGAAACAAAGACCAGTTAAATGCAAGCATCCACCAGTAGGAAACAGTTAATTTAAACGTTAGAGGATGAAATATTGAGATGGTGAATGCGAGTGACAATGGAGTCGCTTCTTAGAGATTTGCAGTGTAAATGAGTGGACCGAAGGCTCCAAGGAATCTCACGTGAAGAACTTGTTTCTAGTTTGTTCCTAGGTTCCCTCGAGCTTATTCTGCCATGGAAGTCTTGTTATTTATGAGCAAAATGCCGATGTGGTCTCAAGAGTAAATATCAGCCATCTTCCTTAGTCTGTGCTGTCGTTTCTACTTGTGATCTGTGAGATCTGGCCTGACACTTGTCGTGTCCAGCTCCGTCACTGCTCTTGGACTGATAGCCTTCTTCATTAGATCATGAGCTGGGAAGCTTATTTCCTTTAACGTGAGAGCTTGGCTGGTCGCTGACACCCACTTCAAACATCATCAGTTGCCTCGGCTTGTTAAAAAGTGGGAAAATATGGGCGATGACTAAAACTCTGCCTCCCATCTGCTTTTGATGTCACACTGTCCCTTAAGGCTGTTTGTCACTGAGAACATGATGAGCATGCTCAGCCTGCGATGTTGAGGGTCCCCTGCTCCCCACCTACTGGGCACCTGGGGAAGGCGGGGAAAGAAACCAGTGGGATTACAAACCCCAGAGACAGGATTTGCTGTTATTAGAGGTCCTGGCATTGTACACAGAAGAACCCTGACTTGTATTTCATGTTTTATGCACTGTCCAATGACCTTGCTGTAGAAAAGAGCCCAGGTGTGAGCAGATGAACCCAGGTGTGAGTGGGTGAGCATGGGTGTGAGTGGATGAGCATGGGTGTGAATAGGTGAGCCCAGGCGTGAGTGAATGAGCCCAGGTGTGAGTAGGTAAGCATGGGTGTGAGTGGGTGAGCCTGGGTATGAGCCCAGGTGTGAGTGGGTGAATCCAGATGTGGATGTGTGAGCCCAGGTATGAGTGGGTGAGCACAGGTGTGAGTTGATGAGTGCAGGGGTGAGTGGGTAAACCCAAGTGTGAGTGGACACAATGTGAAATTCAGTTTAAATCTTGCAGCCTGTCCTATGTCTGCCTTTGGGGTATTCCCTCCTTGTTGTTGGAAGAATGGGCTTCATTAGGGAAGAACTCAAAACCCAAGAATTAAAGCGATGGACAGGAAGGGTCCAACATTAGGACCTGTGTGATCTGCTGAGTTTCCCTGGTCATCTCCATTGTCTGTCCTCTGGAAGTCCTGTCCACTGCTCGCTTTGCCTAGATCTTCAGATAAACTGTCCATCTTTAATTGTCTTTGATTTCCTGGAAAACACCCTAAATCTCTATTTGAAGTTTTCTAGGCTATAGTCCACAGATTGCTCCTTTTATAAGTGATGCACACATATATTCCCCAACTGATGAAAGGTCCTGGACCAAAGAGTTCTTAAAACTCCATGCACTGAATCCAGCTAAAAAGGAGTCGTTGTGTTTCTTCCTATTTCTTTTTCCCCATTAACGAGAACATTATCTTCAACACCAGTTTTAAGAGCCAAATAAACTGAAGACAGAATTTAAAATACATCAGCATTTGTAAAAAGAAAATAGGGGAGTGTCAAGTTATAAGTTGTGCAAATAATTTGATACTATCTGGGCACATCTAACCCTAGTCCCCAGTGCTCGATGTTGCGCTGACTTGAATGAGAAGTGAGTCTGGAATGTCACGGAGCTTCAGTGGTCACTGCTTTAGAAAGGCTCCTGTGGAACTGGTCCCCATGAGAAATAAACCTTGGTAGCAAACAGCCGGCTGTCTCTTGACTCCTCATACAATTCAGAGCTACCTAGGGTGCTCTGCTATAAGGTCTTTTTCGACTTCTGTCACAGAGCGAGAAGCAGATGCTACAACCCATATTGTGATCTGGGAGCTCCTTATTCCCATCATTCCTAACCATGTCTGTACTTCTCTTTTTTCCTTGTTCCACCCAGGATTTGTTAAGCTATTTGGATCTTGTCACCTCTTATTATACCGTTATCTTCATTGTAATTGAGCAGAGCTGAATGTTATGTGCCTTTGCTGAAGAGCCCCCTTTAGACTCTTGATTTCTACCACTCAGAAGTCCATCTTTCCTTGAATACTTTACCATACAGGATAGCAAACATCTGAAAGTGTCCAAAGCTGCAAATAAAATAGTAAGAGGTTTTTATTATCAATATTATTTGTAGTAGTAATACTATTATTATTATTAGTCTTTATCCCTTTACACTTTATTTATTTATTCATTTAATGAGACCCATGTACCCCAAGCTGGCCTTGGACTTACTATGTAGCCAAGGGTGATCTTGAATTTCTGATCCCTTTGCCTCTCCCTCCAAAGTTCTGGAGGATTCTTAGCACTCTAAATGATATTCTCTTTGATACACTTGCTTTGTTTTAATGTTTTACATAAGAGTAGTTAGCATCAGTCTTGTTTTCTAAAATGAAAATAAAATTCCACTACAGTGAAATGAATATGCACACTACGGTCATGGAAAGAAGCGTGGTTATAAAACAGCAATTGCACTGGGTGGAGATCAGTCCCAGGAGAGCTGAGACATGTTTCGCTGGCTTCTTTAGGCCTCTGTAAAGCCGATGCCAGTCCTCTATATTATTTCTGGCTGTCCCCAGGGAATTTTGATTGTATTCAGCCTCCATGTGCTTTCCTTGACTTTGGCCCCCTTTTCTGTTCCAACATGGCCGTGCTGTGTATTTCCATTTCCTAAGTGCCACTGACCCTGGTATTGCATGATCTTTAGTCATTATTGTTACTTTCAAGAAGATGCCTGCTTCCCGCTGGGGCCAGGGACCACCTTTGCTGGGTCCCCAGCTGCTGCGGCAATCCATTCTGTCAGGCTGTGATACCCCAGACAGTGACTTTCTGCTCTTAACTGTCTAAATGTCTCAGAATTCGTGTGCTCAAACTCTGATCCTAGAGTGATCCTGCTTAGAGGTAGGATCTTTAAGAGATGACTGAGTCACGAAAGCACAGTCTTTGTAAGTGAAATTGGCGCCCGAGAAAAGACCAGCTGGCTAGCTAGCTCCTTCCTCCAGGTGAGGATACCATGAGGCTGTAAACAGCAAAGAAGCCCCTCATTAGAGAGCAGCCCGCTTGGTGTCCTGATCATAGAATCCCAGCCAATGGAACTCTATGGAATACAATCCTACTGTTTCTGAGCTGCTTACTCTATAGAAATTTATCATGGCCATTTGAATGGATTGCAACCTGTTCCTTTGGTTATAACTCTGATTGGTTCACCAGGTAAAAAGAAAAACACTGTTTCTTGTGCCCCAACAGTGCTCTTGGTGAGTCATTCTTTGTCTCTATACTATGGCTCAGGCACAGATCTATAGATGTTAGACAGGAAGACAAGTGTCACATTCTTGTGAGAACTTCTCATTTCTACTCTAACCCAGCATTGTCACAGAGTGGCTGGAGGCTCTCAAATTCTCTTATTTATAGATTTAAAGCTCTCCCTTTCCCCAGTTATTGGCATATGCACAATATCTGAAAAGGAGGCACACAGCTTCTATGCAGTTTAAAGCCCCTACTTCTCAAACAGAATCCAAGAAACAGATTCTGGGGACTATAAAGAGCGCCAAAGTACCTAGCAGTAAAAGCGGGGACGTTTTGAAGCAAATGTCTTGGGAATGATCAAAGAAGTTGCAGAGATGCTGTCTTAGTTAGGGTTTCTGTTGCTGTGAAGAGACACCATGAACACAGCAACTCTTGTAAAGGAGAAGACTTAATTGAGGGGGTTCATTTAGAGTTTCAGAGGTTCAGTCCATTATCGCCATGGTG
This sequence comes from Ondatra zibethicus, assembly GCA_004026605.1. NCBI lineage: Eukaryota > Metazoa > Chordata > Mammalia > Rodentia > Cricetidae > Ondatra > Ondatra zibethicus. The sequence continues at coordinate 115,937 of PVIU01004415.1, read as the reverse complement.
GGGAGCATGGTGGTGTGTAGGCAGCCATGGTGCTGGAGGAGCAGCTGAGCATCCTTGACATTGGGTGGTATCCTGAGCATAGACAACCTCAAAGCCCACACTCTCAGTGACTTTAACAAGGTCATGCCCACTCCAACAAAGCCATACCTCCTAATAGTGCCACTCCCTATGAGATTATGGGGCCAATTATATTTAGACTATCACAGATATTATTGATCTTCCTCACAGCTACAGGGCAGCTGGGAGGGAAGAGAGAAAGCATGCTTGAGGGGGGCTAACTGAGCCAATTGGAAGAAGGGAAGGACATGTAGGATGTATGTTAAAGGTGCGATTCTGGGTGTCAATACAGGAGTCAACACTTCCTGGGTTAATTAGTAAAAGGGATCAGCATATGCCATTATTCACTTACCGATTCATAAAGACTTGATAACTGACAATACCCATTCAGGGAAGGTTGTGGTAAGAGAAATTCCACTTCAGAACTAATTAATTTCTTTGTAATCCTTATTTTCTATGCATGACAAACACTTGCATGGCTCTCCACAATTTTCTAGGCAAAACCTCGGGTCAGACCATTATCTAAGGCAGAGACTCACGTCTGACCTTTCCTGTGGCTTAGTAGGATGCTACCGATGATGATGACTGTACCTTGGAGGCAGGCATCGACTTTGTACATAAAGGAAAGACGGCACCTTCTACTCTTCTGCGGGAAGCAGGAGGAGCCATTTTCCGCTTTTATGAAAGAAATTTCGGATCTCAGGAGCATGGTTGTCATCAAGCTTTGGGTTTCAACGGAACGAGGCCGTGAGGGATATAACGGAGCGAGGCCGTGAGGGATATAACGGAGCCAGGCCGTGAGGGATATAACGGAACGAGGCCGTGAGGGATATGTAGCAGCCTTTACTAAATCGTTCACAATTAATGAAACGAATCGACAGATACTCAGGAGACTACTTAAATAATCTAAATCCAAATATAAACCAGAAAGATATCTTTGTTCCATTATGTTGGGTAAGAGATAATTATCCAGTAAATACAATAGTGCCAAGGGGCTCCCCACCCCCCTTAGGCATTTAAAACCAATTTTTATAGATTTCTATGGTTTACTGATTGATTTCCACATGTGGCTTTTGGAGTAGGAGAAAAATCAGAAATGCAATATATTTTAATGAATGGAGGATGCAGGAAGGATTCCAAGAGAAAATGGTTACCTGGGCTATCTACATTTATCAAGCATTCTTTCACAAATAGAAAAAAAAAGATTTTTAACTTTACTTTCTTGGGAATGAATAGAGAAAGGAAATAATGCTATGTGAAATAAATGAGCCTATATATATAATATATATATATAAATTATATATATATTTATATATATAAATAATCACAGAATATGTTTAGCATCACACTGTTGCCCTATTTATTTAGAAAAAATAACGTGGTATTTTTTTTATCAAGAAGAAGAGTTTCAGATTCTTTTGTATTTTTTACTGTATACCAAAGTATTAGTTTACTTTTTTCTTTATTGCAAACATGGATCATTTATTTTTAAATTTAATTAAAATACAATTATATCATTTCTCCCCTCCCCTTCCTGCCTCTTACTCTTCCCATCTCTGCCCCCTGCTGTTTTGGGAACTTCTTCAGCCAATAGCCCTCAAGAGATGGGCCCACTTTGAGTGCGTCTCATGTACTATAAATGCAGGAAAAGCGTGGGCGGGCCTCTTGGCTGCTGGATTCGATTCCAGTTCCCAACACAGGAAGAGGACTGCAGATGGCTACTCTGTCTGTGAGTTTATCCCCAGATAAACAAACCTTTGTTATACTCCATTCTGGCTATTGTGAACCTCTTTTGTAGGCCAATGCCCTCCCTCCCAAATTCATAGGCTCTCTTCTTTAACCATTGCTGCTGCATGCACACAGAAATGAGTGAACTTATAGACACAACATGCTGCTGAGTTGGGTTAGTGTTGTCTGCATGTATACGTTTCCAGGATAACCAATCAGGGGGCTCATCCTTGGGAAAGGCTAATTCCCCTTCTCTCGGCAGTTGTTTGGTGTATATATAATGAACTGAATTCTAAGCAAGTTGGTTAAGAGTGCAAGTATGTGTACAGGGAGAGGAATATTTTCCTACTGCCAAATATGGCAATAATGTATATATTCTAGCCTGCCTTCTGGCTGCTCTTAAAGGGAGACATAGACATATAGTCCTTTGGAAGGATACCAGATGTTTTCCTCTTCCTAAAGTGATGTGCCTTCAGGAGCAAGCATTTATGTTTAATTTTCTCTTATGGTTGCCCCTGAACAGCATCTATATTTGAATAAATGTGCTTGTAATTAATGCATTTGTAATTAGTTCAGATTATATGTGCAGAGTCAAAAGACTGATGGTTGCCTACTAATATCTGGCATCTGCTCCCCTAGGACAGAATTCTGCTTGACTCAATATGCTTTCTTCTGAGATCATTAGCATGGAAAGCAGTCTTACAGCTAGAGCATCCACAGAGCTTAGCAGCCCAACCACCACTGCCTTCCCTTGGTCTCACTGTGGGTGAGCGTGACCCTGCCTCCTCTGGATAGGCCTCAGCTGCCCACCTCCTAGTTGGGAAACCCTTAGAGAACACGCTGACTCTCCTTGGAAGCCCGGACCCTGGTACCATAGCACAAAGAGTTGTCTACATGCCTGCTAAACAGGGCACGATCCAGGCCATACCTTTATTATACTAACTCTTTTGTCATGGAAGCTGTATTCGAGAGTTAGTGGCAATATGTCTGTTAATAACATCATTCACCTGACTTGTGAATCCATAGCCATTTACTCTCTGGGCTTGATAAAGAGCCACCGCTTGTAAAATGCTGTGTATGGAGAAAATGTGTTTGGCACTGCAAATACCTAATTTACTAAAGCAACATTTGCTGCACAGCCTGCATGTGCAAGTGAATGGCTGCCAAGGTATGTGGACTGAGATGAATCAGGAATCAAGAGCCTTAAATGAAAAACGGGTTTGGTTCCTAAATATGGCTGTGTCTAGGCACGGGAAGAGATTTAGGCAGGTGAAGCCCAGAGATGGTTCTCTGACCAAAGCTGGCCACAGTACTATTCTAAGGGGATAAACTATTATCAGAGGCAGTTTGACCGTCATATAATGTCCATTTAGCCAAACATCAGCAGTGGCTTCTTTACTTAGGCCTGTGAACTTCCTAGCCAGGTCATTTAGAGCAGGTTTACCATACCAGACATGATCTTGAATTCTCCTAGGACATGAGCATCAAATCTAAATCTTTAAGAAGTGGTGTCTTCAATAACTGACTTACCAGTCTTGTACCAGTATGTTTACTTTGCCAGCTGGACCAGTAGTGTAGTATGCAGGGTCCAAACCCAAGCAAGACTGTGGATGACACTTCTTCCCCAGCCAGATTGCATAACACCTTCTGGTAACAGAGTTAGCCACTGGTGAGGACACTTCCAGCTCAGTTCCAGATCAATTTTTCTATGTCTTATGACCAAGGCATGTGGCATCTTCAGCAACTGGGTCTTACCGTTTAATTTTGATGGACCATCAGCAACAGTGAGTTGCCTGTGCTGTTTTGTGTGTCTCCCTCCGCCTCTTTCGACTGCATTCCCATCTCAGAGTGCTGCACGTGTCTCATCTTTTTCATGGCAGGTTTTTCTGTTCCCATTTTAAAACTAATTTTCAAGGTAGCATAGAAAGTAATGGGCGTCACTATGGCACTTTCACACATACATTATCATACTTTATCTGTTTTTTAAACTCTTCTTGTCATCATATATTTGTTATACATGATAAAGGGTTTCACCGTGGCATACACTTCATGGTACTTTTCAAGAATGGTTTTGCACCTTTCTGCTAGCATTGGGCAGAGCCGAGATTACGTTCTACTCCAACCTTCTGAACACTCCGTAGGAGGGCCCTCTTCTGTGTCTTCTACTCCCGAAGGAGCCTCTACTTCATGTTTAATGGAGACATTGTCAATGCCTTTGAGATGGAGACGACCGGAACCATGCCCATAGTTCAGCGAGGTCAGTTTATAACTCACTGCAATGAAGAAGAACAAGAGCCATAGGACCATGAAGGATGTTGAAAAAGGCTGCAGGGTTTGGGCTTGCATTAGATGACTTGGGGGGGGGGGATGCTTAATGAAATAGGGCTCTATGTTAGTCAGGGTCTGGGAAGGGGATTACTTCCCTGATTGTAGAAGAACAACTGGATAAAGACTAATGTCACTCATGGAAAGACAGCAGCAAACCTCAGATCAGCCAGGATGTGCGAGATGGAGTAGGGTCATTTTGTTGCTTGGAAAATGTTCACGCATTTGTTGTGTGTTCAGACCTTGTTTTGGAATAGCCTTGTTTGTGTCCTGTTCCATCATGGCCATGGAGAGGCCTGGTGTAGTGTTGATCTTCCATGAAACTGTTGACAACTTATAGCAGAATTCCAAAACGTGGGAGTCTGGCCAGCACCCCACTTGTGCTTTGCTCGTTTTCAGCACTGAATTGATTTGCCGCACCGTTATGTCTCCTTGTTTGATATCCTGGGTGGGTGGAAGGCAGCTGAAGAAACAGGACCTCGGAGCACTCACCTCTGATCTCCCCCTTCCTCACGCTGAAGGCATTCATTCTATGGTTTCTTTTCAAGGCTGTCTTTTGATCTCGAGCAGGCGGCTGCCCTTAACATCAAGGGAGTATCCTCATTCTCTCCTTTCAAGTTGAGTTCCATGGCAAGAGTCGTAACCCAGTTTTTCCCTTTATGCCGAGACGGCTCTGGAAGCTGGCCGTTTGTTTGTCCGATTCTTTAAAAGGTCTGTGAAACCAGGAGGAAGAGATGAAGGGGAGGATGAACGCTGTAAGGGCACAATCGAAATTCTCCATTCCTCTTTATTGCTTTTTGTACCCAGCCACTCTGGCCATTCCACATCAACTAAAATCATTCAGAAGGTTCTGATGAAAATTATCACACACTCAGTCAACCATACCTAGACCATTTTTTGGTTGGTTGCTTATAATGAATAATGCCATTTTCCTTTTTTCTTTTCACTTGAAGCTGTACTCTGAAACTTTGAAAAAGAGATCCTTGTGTAATTGGTTTGGTGTCGGACCCAAGCAGCTATTTATTTATTTTAAAATACTTTCAGACAAATAGAAGGAAACTCTCTGTGGAAAACAAAAGGCTCCTTTGCCCCTAGCTTGCAGTGTACTTTATCTTTTGAATATGCTTGAGATTATTGCAATAGCAGTAAAATCGGCCCGGGCCAGTGCATTTTAAGTGAGCGGCTGGCTGTTAGAAATGAATGGTCTAGCTAAGCTAAAGACTTAGACAAGAGTGAGTCTCCTTGGAGCAAAAAAAAAAAAAAAAAAGCCGGCTGCCTCTTCCAAAGCTTTGGTGAGTTAAACAATTATCCATCTTCGGTCATCCTCTGTGGTCTATAAACAGGATGAGGGAGCAGCCACAGAGAGAAAGGTAGCGCCAGTGTCTGGCGCAGGGCTGACACATAAACAGAGACTTGGGAGGAAGTTCTGTTTGCATCAACTCCAAGGGAAGCCCTAGCGTCTGAGGCAATTAGGGGCCATGGGTGCCTATAAATAGCCTCAGGTTATTTCCAGCCCTGCATAACAGCTAGTCACTAATAAATATCTTTTTTTATGTATTGTAAATTAATCATTGGTTTGATACTCATGTGCTATACATTGCACTTACGATTTCTGCAATAAATATGTCTAACTCTGTAAGAAACCAACTCAGTAATTTAATGTAATGTAACTTTCAAGAAGGCCACTGCAGGCAAGGGCCAGCATAAAGGGCTGCAAGTGGGGTCCTGTGGTGCTGATGGTAAGGGTTATGCTACAGAAAAATAGTTTTTGGAAAGAAAATATGTAGACAGAAAACATTTTTTAAAATACATACACATGCACACACTTGATTAAAATAAACTTTTGTGGATTTACTGGGGCGGCAGAGACTTAGATATCAGATTCATACTGTAAATCAGTATGAAATCCTGGAATATATGATTGCAAAACTTTTCATTAAAGAGAGACCTGAATTTTTCATCTCTCCCTCTCTTTCTTACTTTCCTTATTTATTTATTTATTTATTTATTTATTTATTTATTTTGAGAAAGACTCTCACTGTGTCTAGGGTAGCCTCAAATCTGCCCCTCTCCTACCTTGGCCTCCCAAAAGTTGGAATTACAGTTGTTTGCTAGTAGGCCAGCCCTTAACATCTTATTAAGGTAAAAGTGTGATGTGTGATGGCTACAGAGGAAAAGATAGCAGCTTTCATCTTGTGGTTATGAAACAAATATGGATAACTGGTTGAGACTAAGGACTTTGGAAGCAGATGGTTTTGTGAAGTGTCTACAGTTTTTTTTTTTTTTCGTTTACTAAAAAAGGGACAATGGTGCTCACAGAACCATGGTGGCAATTAAGTCATTTAATGTAATAAAACACCTGGAATAGTGACTGCACAGAATACTTACTGTAAATAACAAGTCCTTAGATTTTAATCCTCAGAGAGGGTGGAATGGCTATAAAATGGACTTTCACAAGCATGGAAACCTGCCAGAACAATCACGCTATCCCGAAGCTGCATGTGATGGGACATGCCTGTAAGGCATGAGGCAGGAGGGTTCGGAATTCAAAGTCAGTTACTCAACTCAAGTTTGAGGAAATCTGAACCACATAGAACCCTGTCTAAAAATCAAAAAGAATTAACAAAATCATCATGTAACTAGAAGTGGGCTTCTTTTTAATGTGATAAGCCTGGCTATTGTCAATTAAATAAGAACCCACCCTGGGGAATGAAGCATAAGAAGGAGCCATGAACTTTTAGTCAGTTTACCTTTTTGTCCTCTCTCTGACTTCTGAAAGGGAATGATAATTTCTTTGTGTAGAAATCTTTCTATTCCTGTCTCAAAGTGGGATGACTCACAAAGAAAACATAACTAAAATAATTTCAAAATGTTTATTTTTAGAACAAATAATATATAATATCAATGATAGAAAACATTTTAAGCACAGAGGACGCTGAAGGACAGAGAGGATATGTGTAGCCTTGGACCCCCATTTCCAGGGGCCTTGCAAGGTTTACAATAAACTCTATAGTGACATTGTCCAGCCGCAACACTAAGACACACTATGGACTATTGTGGAAATCATGCCTTGCCAGGCATTTCACAGGGCCCTGTGGGAGCCCGGGGCTGGCTTGACACTAGCATGCATCTGTTAAGCCCTTCTTTAAATGAACGCAGTCTATAGTAAGAAATCAACTACAGGTTCAGCGAGACTGTGAGCAATGTCTCTTGCATTGGTAGAGGGTGTTGTCCCCTGGCCTTTCTTAAAGTAAATGAAATTAATGTGATAACACATTAGCTTAGTTGCTAGAAAGTAAATGGAAAAGATTTTTAAAGATATTAGGATGCTCAGATCTTCTACTTTGGTTATTCTTCAATGGCGTGGCACTGAAGTTAAAAACTGAAGGCCTCATTATTTGACATCCATTACCCAAATAATAATAACAGCTAAAACAAAAGAAGGGGTTGCTGTGTATTTATTACATTAAAACATAACTCCATGTTTTACGTAGTAGGTCTTACTTATTTAAGTATCTTCACAGTCGCCCCAGAAGTGTCATTATTAATTGACTCCGGGTCCCATAGCATAAGTGGTGGTGGGATCGTAGAAGTTAGAAAACACATGACAGAGTTTGTGGAACTGAGTGTAGAGATCCAAAGGTCTGGACCGAATCCAGGCAACTTGACCTCAGCTAAAGTATGTCAAAATGAAAAAGAATAAAAAGACTCCTGAGAATAAAGCTATTTTTATGTAAGATTCTAAACTTTATAGAAGTGCCTCCCCCCATTTCTTCTTCTTCTCCTCCTCCTCCTCCTCCATTACATGGATCTCACAGTGTGACCCCAGGCTAACTTGTAAATCACAACCCTCCCTCCGTCTCCAAAGTGCTCGGAATACAGGCATGTACCACTAGGGTCATATTATAAAAGTATTATAAAAGCCCCTAACACAGTTCAAAGTTTTAGAATGTGAGTGGGGGGATTAGCTTGTTATATAACTCTGTGCTAATCTCTGATATAGTGAAAAGACTTTTTTTTCTCTACATGAATCCGATCCTGAGAAGCAAAGGTTTTCATAATATACTACAGTCTTCAATACTGCCCCATGGTCCTGAGTGAATTTTGAATTTTGTATTCTGTGGAAACATTCAAAAGCAGCCCTCATTCCTCTACTTCCTCTCCACTCTTCAAAAACAGTCTACTTTTCTACCAGGGGAAGAAAAGGAGGCTGTTAATTTGTGTCTGGAAAGAGTGAAGGAATTACTGAGCTAGCTATAAGCTGGATACATGTGGAATCAATGTAATTTTCCATTGGCTGACTCAAAAAGGTATTCAGATTATGTAGTTTTGAAATGCTAAATGTTGGAATTTAGTTCCTAATAGGTTTTGGGGATACTTTCCCGGATGAATGTCCCCATTAGTGAATTTGCATAGCAAATTGCTTATAATCATACACAAGCAATCTTCATGTTTTATTCATGTTTCCGGAAGGGCACGTGCATTCTTGTCCTTCTACTGGATAAGACTACAGAAAAGCAGACAAAAACCAAGGTAGGGACAGATAGCTTTATCCTGTTGATAGTCTCTTATTTTAGTATTTGCCTGTGTATTTGAATCCATTCCTGTGTGGCCATAATCTGACTAGTAGGCAAGGTTTTTCTTAAAAAAAAAAATGACAATGCTTAAGAATACATGGAGTTTTGTATGAGACCTTTGAAGCAATAAGTTAAGTAAATGATTAAGGCAGAGTGGTTATCTGGGAGAACTCATGGGGTAAAGCACCTCCAAATATAGCTGAAATACCTTAAGATAGGACAATTCTTTATATTGGTGACATGTAAAGTGACATTTCTCCATATACCTAGCTCAGATAAGCTCCAGGCCCATTTAATAGTGAGCCTAGGGACAGGAAGAGACACGGGGTTAAGAGCAGAATTACAATGTATATTTCTGCAAAGCGCTCTCCTAGATGCTGAAAATGTAATTTCTTTTGATTTTTCTTAATAAAGTTAGATCTCGTTATCTCCAGTTGGTTGGTGCGGAGAATAATGGAAACGGTATGCAGAAGAAAGCACGACATCATGTGACTGAGGGCTTGGCATCCCATTGAAAATCTTAGCTCACGGGGTGGGGAAATGAATGGGATGGAGAGGCCTGATGTGAAAGACACAAAGAATATATAAGAAGAAGGAGGAAAGAAAAAAACCTTAGCTCTACCTCCTAGTGCCTCTGTGAACTATAGCAATTAGGCTTAGCCCATTCCCACCATCCTGGAAATGGCCTCACAGGACTACAAAGAGCCAAAGCCAAGGAGGAACTTACAAAGTTCACTGATATTTTCAGGAAGATGTGGGATTCCACCTTCAGAGACTGTAACCTGGTGGTTAGTTGGTGTATACTTCAGTTCTCCTTTTGGGTGTCCACTGCATCAGGACATGCATTTCTGGGCTTTGTTGCTGCAGCCACTGAGTACCTATGGAGACAGGAGCAAAGTGATTGCCACTCCTAAGAGTCACTAAACTCCTGAAGCATCCCCACCGTGATCCAAACCATTCACAGTTCTCAGATGGTAATAATCCTGTATAGTAAGAATAGCATGGGCACGGTCCTGCTGTGTGTACGATATGTGTTTTGCTCTTAGGATTTTGTGGACACATGCTCACCAGCTGTCTGAAACACTCTATCCTGATACAGAGGGTTTTCTGCCTACAGCACGTCATTACTGATCTCCCTCGTATGTGAGACTGATTATTGCCCAACTCAAAAGTCTGCAAATGACCAGGGCTGTCACTGATTAAGTTTGCCCCTAAAGAGCAGGTGTGGAGGAATGAGGAGGAAGATTCTTTCTTCCCTGCTGCAAGGGTTGCAAGGAAAGTCCAGGAAGAGGCAGGAGGAGAAGCGACTGCCTTCCTTTCTAATCCCATCCGCTCTTGAGGGAACAAGGCCACAGCAATGCTTGGGTATTCCCATAACTCTTTTGCCCAGAAAATACTGCAAGGAGTGCCACCCACCCACCCACCCACCCACCCAAAATTTCTATCTAGTTCTGAAGACAAGTATTTGCTTGACCGAGACCAAACTCAAAGAGGGGTGGGTGGGTTCTGAGACTGTTGGAGCCTGGCAAGGGGAGAGAACGGCTGAAAGAACTGGTCCTGGAGAAACTGCAGAAAAACTCTGACCTTCGAGTTCTTGCAGGGCAGCAAGGGCAGCCTCCTGCTGACAGCGCTGAATTAGAATATAAATGTTTCCAAATATCTGTTGCCAGGAAGCAGATGACATGCTAAATTACTCTGCAGATTGACTACTTAATTCAGCGATTTCCTGAGTCAGGAGTTGCCAGAAGAGCCATTTTGTCCTTTCTGGCAAAAAGAGGCACTGGGATTGCTGTCTCCAGGCCTCTTTCCTCTGTTTCCTGCTGTAGGAAGGCCTGTTTCCTGCAGAGAGATGCCTGATTAGACGGCACTATTTTAGAACGCAGGAGCCTCGGTGACCGGTGAGGTCTCTCATTTGATATTGATTTGGATAGTGTGACCGTCATGAACATCACAGGAGTACAAACTCTTAAAGCAAAACAAAACAAAATAAAACAAAAACGTGAAATGGTTCAAAAGCAAACAAGATAAGGGATGAGAGAGCTGTATTGTTTTCATCAGAGCATTTTGAAGTATCTGGTTTGTTTTTGTGTGATGAACCCTGTTTCCATCCTAACATCCTAACCCTAACACAGCTTTTTCTTTTTCTTTTCTTTTCTCTTTTTTTTTTTTATAACAGAACTGGATTTTGGACAATGAGAGTAATATTTGTCTGTGACCAGTTCTGATGCCGCGGCCAAAGGAGTCTGATGCTGCTGAAGGCTGCCTTTGAGAGGAAGGCAGCAAGGCTGGAGGTTTAAGATGCCCTTGAGCCACAGTGGGGATCAGCTGCTTTTTAATCTCAGTTCAAAACTGCTTTTCTATGCTCTCCAGCAGCTCCTCGGCCTCACAAACCCATTTGAAAAGAGGACAATTATTAAACAACGCCAGGAAAGTAGTTAACTATTTGTATGGAGACATCACTAGATCCTTACTTCATGCCAAAGACAAAAATAGATCAAGAAATAATTGTGCGTGCTATTGAAGCCAGTAAGCAACTGAAAGAGAATTAAGTTGTTATTTATTTGATCCTGTTATGGAAATGAACTTTCTAAGAAAATAAAGGAGAACTTCAAAGGGGAGATTGCCACATGTGATCATGTCAGGAAAGGACATTTAGAAGTGTATATATGTCGATGGAAATATCAACACATTCTTAATAAGCAGAATTACTGAATGTATTTGCAATATATATAAAACAATGTCACTGTCATTCCATGAATGGCTCTTAGAAATAAACAACAAAAATACGAAAATATCAAAATATTAAGTAAAAATCCTTAATCTTAATGGTTAAAAAATATGCAAATGACTAATAAACACCTCAAGGTCATTCCTCAATAATCAAAAGAATGCAGACAGAACCAATACGATGCTGATTTTCCCCATCAAATCAGGATGGAGACAAAGAGAAATACAACTTTCTGAAGAACAATTTGGTACAATTCCTTAAAAGCCTTAAAACACTGTCCTTTGAGTCAGAGATTCTATTTCTTAGAGGTTACCCTAAAAGAAATGATAGAATGAATTACACGCAAGTACAGCCACATGGCATCATGTCTTAATACTGGGAAAATAGCAAATGTTCAATCCGAGGGAAATAAATGAAACATGATTGAGTCATTTGATGACACTCAATGCAATTGTTAGAAGTCATGTTTCTAAAAATAATGACAAATGGAATCCCGGGGCTGTATTTTTTAAAATAAAGTGAAGAGCAGAATATACAGCAATGTGATCTGAATACTGAAAGAGGCAGTTGGAAGTCCTTGGCAAATAAGGAAAACAGCGTGTGTGTCAAGTAAGAAAATAAGAGACGGCCCAGAACAGAAATTAATGCAAATTTGTCTTTTCTGCATTGGGGGATAATGGCTATTTTACACTTTTCCTTATATAGTTTTCTGGCTATTCCAAATTTTTATGGGCAGAAAGAAATCTCACAATAGCCATTCGTTTATAGATTGTTGGTGTTGCTATTGTCACTGTCTGGAGCACACAGGGACACAATGCTGGGTACCATAGGAGACGGGCTTTGGGAGCAGGGCATGCCTATTGAATCACAGGCCTTATGAATTATTTCTGACTGAGACACTAGAGTGACTGCAAAGTTGGCCAGGACTTTTTCATCAGATGCCTCTCCTAAATAATACCTTTAGTTTGATTTACATGGTCAATGAACGGGTTGGTTCTACATGAACCACATGAAAATTGGAATATGGCCATGTCTAGAGAGTGACCTTTTAAGACCTGTCCTTCAGTAGACCTGGTCGTCTATTGATCTGGCTCACCTGGGTCTCACAGTGTAGAGTAATGAGGGAATCTGGGTGGACACTGCATCCACAGCTTCTGAGCATCAGTCCCAACATGGTTTTTGTTTTTGTGTTTGTCTCTTCATTTGCATGGGCATTAGGAACAGAAAGAGATGGCGGGCACATCTTGGAGAATGAGTTGCCCAGCACAGCAAGCCTGTCCAGTGTCACAGGTTGCATGACATTCATCAAGCAGACGGGTCTCCTTCTGGTGTTGGCTGGGCTTGCTCTTTTGTGGATTCAAAGGTGGAAGAGGACCTCAAGTTTTCTATTCCAAACTTTTGAGCCCTGCTTCACTTCATGGCCAACAGTGTAGAACCTAAAGGAGAGACGCTTTTTAGTTTTGTTTCTAGAAATGGACCAAATGTGATTTAGACCGTGACATGTATTCAGTGGTTTATAGGACACATACACAAACACTCACTCTCTTTCATAGTGTACCAATCATCCATGAACCTGCCACCTAGAGCCTTGCCCCATGCAACGATCCTCTCCAGCCTCATCCTTGCTCACTTCGCCCCTTCCTTGGCTATCTGAACACTGATTCTTCCCTCACTGCCATTTATAGTTCGTCTCCAATTCCAAACAGTGCAGCTTGTAAGTTTTGCTTTATGCAAAGGGGTCACATATCTAGGCAGGCTTTCAGATCTATCCATAGCATGGCTTGTTGCTATTCTCCATTTTCTCTTGTTAAAATTCTAAAGACTATTGACTTACAGTTTCTACTCAGGGTTCTAAAGACTCGTTATTGGTTTTCAGAAAGAGGTGTTTTCCTTCAGTTCAAAGAGAACCAGGTTCAATGTTAGTCTCTTGAGATCTAGTGACAGAGTCTGCTGAATCACACTGAAGTAGTAGACAAAGCCCAAGAGCCAGACACACATAAAGTCCTCAATACAGGATTAAGAGAAGAAAGACACACATCCCCTTTGTAACTTACTTGCTTCCCAATGCAGACTCCCAGGGTAACCAGGCAACAAATGATTGGCCTGATATTTTTAATCAAATAGAGGAAAGTATCAGCATCAAAGACCATAGAGGAAAGCTTTATTACATTAATTACTGCTTTGCCTATAGCTCCAGGTTCAGTAGTTCAAGACCACTTGTCCTGTGCAGGGCATTTCCAAAGAAGAATCTCTCTCACAAGTTTCCCTCTGTTGTAAATGATAACACTCATAATTATTATAATAAGAAGAATGCTAAAGCAACCTTTTACTTTAGATAAACAAGTGAGAATTTTCTAGAACTCTCTTCTTCCTTAGTCACCCTCCCAACTCAAAGTCACATTCTTTTTTATTATTATCTACGATATTTCCCACCCAACCCCAATTTCTAGGGTACTAGAGACAGCAAATGGAATTTTGAACCCCATTATGATACTGAAGCAGGTCCAGTGGCTGCACTCAACTGCCCTCTCACCCACATTCATGCATTGTCTTACAACTACTGATTTTGATGTGCTGTGATATCTATGAGTGGGCTCTGGGCTTCCTGTCTCTGAATTTATTTTTGCTGCTCTTTAGACAATAGCATTGGACACTGGTGTCTGAAAATATAAAGGATAAAGATTAGAGTATTCCAGGCTTTAAAATAGCAGTTGTATGTTCTAATGACTTCCTGTCAAATGGAACACTGCTTATGACATCCTTATAAAGGTAAAGCCCTTGCAGTAACCAGCCCCTGCAGGCTGGCCTTTGAAAGAGGCATCGAGTGTGATTGGTGGTACATGCAGCCTGCTGCTGGGCACTAGACATTCGTGTGCTCTGGGAAAACTTGGTGCTCAAAGCGGGCATTTTTGTAAATCGTTCTGCCAAGTCTGGCTATGACACATAGTGATTGTGCTCAGCAAAAGGCATGGACTAAGTGTAAGCCTGAAACAGTTGTGAGGTGCTTTGGGGGCACGGGCCAACAATCTCACTTCTACTAGACCTTGAATTAACTTGAAAGTTGCTCTAACCAAGGCTAGAATAGGGGAAGAATTTGGCCCCTGAGCCACAGCACATGGAAAAGAAGAAGAATGTGGTGACGTATGTCTTTATTCCCAGCACTCGGGAGACAGAGGCAGGAGGATCTCAATGAGTTCGAGGCTGGCCAGCCTGGTCTACAGAGTGAGTTCCAGGACAGGCTCCAAAGCTACAAAACTGTCTCAAAAAAAATGTACAGCAACATTGCTCACAACAATAAAAAAAAAACTGGGAAATTGTCCCAGTGTCCATCAGTAAGAAATTAATGTCTCCAGGCTGGAGCATCCTTGAAGCTCTGGTAAGAAAAGCATCTTTACCGTTTGAACCCTGGGTTCTTCAGCTTTTAGGTGCAGCTACCGCTACAGTTCTGTGTGGCTGGAATCACCTAGGAGGGGGCTTCTTATCTGGGCACACGGAACAGGCATGGAACCAAGAAGATTTCCACCTTCTCATAGCTTCTGGTAATGGATGAATAGGGAAGAAATGGATGACCACTGGTTGAAATGGATCCTTTCTATAGGCTTGACACTTGTTTTGAAAGTCTAAACAATATCACAAAGAAAAACTATGTCACTACTCCTTCTCCTTGGTCCACTAAAACAACATGAAGGACAGGCTGACTTTTCCACTTAAAGACACAGCTTTAATCTGTAGAGCTCAGTATAGTTGCTCAGTTTGATCAGTGTTAATTCAAATAAAAAATAACTCATTGATAATGCCTGTATATAACTACAACTACATGATTATGCAAAATTGCAAATATGGTTTCCGTACTGGAATTTTAACGTGTACAAATTGGGATATTAATTATATTTTTTAGCATATTTACCATAGGTTTAGCATAGAATTGTTGGGGTTCTGGAGAAGAAAAAAAATCACAAATGAATAAGGAATTATATATGTATATTTTTAAAATCACCACTTTTGGTTTCTGGAACTTCATTGTTATACAAAAAAAAACTGTATCAAACTAAACATAACAGTTTGTCTTTCCTGAAAAACAAAAAATGGTGGGAAAAGGGACTTCAAAACTGCAGTTTAAAAAAAGGTGTCATAGTTATTGTTCCATGTATCTGTAAAAATCTGTGGTTCAGCTACTTCAAAGGAAACATCTCTAGACCTCTGCTCTGAGCTCTGAGTGACTCCAGTTAAAAATGGCTGATAGCGGAGAAATGGGAGCCCCTACAAACGCGTTCTGAGACTAGCTGGGGATCAGAAAATATCCTAGCTTCGGAAATGAGAAGTTTAGATTACACACACCACAAGGCAGAAAATTTGGGTGGACACTAAAAAATAGCTTTGCACAGAACTGTCCTCATGAGCCCATCGGCAGCGAAGAAGGATCATGCAGTCAGAGGAGATAAACGGGACAACGTCTCACTTCCTTTTGCTAGGGTCTCTGAGCGGGCAGACTGAGCAACTCATGATGTCTGGATGACTCTGCAGCTGGGTGGGAGGGCACATATTTTAGAACCTAAAATAGCTTGACAGGATGGAACAATGGGCCAAATCTAACATGATAAAAAGTAAAAGGGAGAGATAAAAAAAAAGGCTGCCCTTCGTTCCAGAAAATCGGTACCACAAACACGAGAGGTGGGTGGACTGTGAGCCCAACCAGCAGGTTGAAACATGCTACATTCTGCACGTAGGTGCCTGGCTAAGGCCGTGAGTAGGAGCTCTGTCCATCCCAAGCGGGGGTGCTTTCCTAAAGCAGAAGGGTGTGTGCTTGTAAAAACATGTTTGGGGTTTTGGTGCACGGTGAATGCTGAGTTACTACCGCATGGTTCGCCAAGAACCAATGAGGTCATTTCTCAAAATACATGTTCAGAGCAAAGGCAGTCAGTATGTCCAGCTTACGGACAGCGGAAAGAGGACTGTGAGAAACCGGAAGAGACCCTTTAAGTGTAATCTCTGAGGAATGGTGATAAGAAGAGAGAACATTAATTAGCGTGAAGAAAGGAAGGCCGAAGTTCATGATTGTCCTCCACGGGTAAATTAGCCATGCTTATAGAATGTCAGCGAAACAAGAGTGGTAAAGACAAAAGGAATTAAAGATCAGAAAACATCTGGTTTCAGAAATGAGAAGTTTACTTCTTGTTTGGAAAGAGAGCCGGAAAGATGACAGACAGACAGACAGACAGATAGATAGATAGATAGATAGATAGATAGATAGATAGATAGATAGATAGATAGAAAGAAATAGGTGACCTGGGTTTGATTTCTGAAGTCCATAGTAGAAAGAGAAAATCAACTCCCAAAAGTTGTATCTGACCTCCAACCATGTGCTGCCGTGCATGCATACCTGTACTTAACACATACACATCATGCATCTCTCACACACACACACACAGACACACACACACACATACCTGCCACTACTACTAATATAATAAAATGAAATTTTCTACTTTGATTTTTGAAATTAACAAATAAAACAGGAAAAACTTCACAAGGAAATACCAAATTTTATTTCTTTCTACTGTAAAATTTGATATTAAAAATTTGAAATTATACACTGTCTGACCAATAGAGAAAATCATAATCTCTTTAAAGTTAAGATTTCTAGACTAATAAGACACATACAGAACATTTTATCAACTATATTTGTTCCAAAAATGGGATGGACAAAGCTGTGTTGCAGGGTCATTGGGGTCACTGATACCGAGCCTAGGAACCACAGTATGTGCAAAGAGGCCACCCGAACATGAAAGGCTAGGGTCAGGTGGTTTCAGAGTCCTTCTCAGGTTGAGATTCTATGAATCTGAGAGAAAGCAATTTCCTCAAGAAAGAGGAAACCTGAAACCACCATTGATCGTTTGTCAAATATTCCAGAAATGAAGAGAGAACTGTTTGGTTGTAGGGCCAGCCAGCATCTGGAAGTGTCCATGCCTTCCTTCCTCCTGCCTCCTGTGGAACACTTGTCCGTCATCTTAGAAATCCCGCCCTCAGGTGTGAAGTGACAGTGCTTAAAGAAGGAACCTCATATTCCTCTTGCCACGATGGCAAGTTACTGTCATCTCCTTGCCCGCTGTCATGGACTGTGTCCTCTCAAAGCAGTCGTAAAACAAAGCAAAGCAACCCTCCTCCTCCCAGTGGCTTCATCAGAAAGCTGGGCTCAATGATGACAAAACCAACCAAGACACTTAGTTGCATCTGTGTACAGTTCCCTGTCAGAGAGAGCACTGCTATTGTGGAAAAAAATTAAAGAACAGGAAAGGCCATTCAAACTTCACCACGTTCTCGACAGGCTCTGGCTTTTTTTTGGTTTTTTTCATCAGTTTGGGTCTTAATCTTGTGTGGTTTATCCCAGGGAAACAAGATGAAATCCACAACAAAAGCATCTACAACCTACCACAGGGCAGGAGAGGCGCCTCATCTTTGACGCACCTTTTCAGTTATCCCAAAGAAGTAACACAAACGACTCCTGAAATTCTCCCTAGAATTGAGGAGAAACATGTATTGTGTGAGTGGTCAAGGAAAGAGGCTATCACACTTGGCTAGTTTTGATAATTTGCCGTAAATTTCTGTAAGGATTCCTGCCTCACGTGCAAGAGCAACAAGGGGCTTTGCACAGGCAGGTTCTGTTCTGACCTTAGATGAGTTACAGTCAGTCTGAACAAGCAGCCTGAGCACCTTACTCTAAGCCAAGGATCACGTGGAGCAGAATGTCACAGCTGAACTGACCTAGAGCCAACAGGGTCACTGCAACTTGCTGTATCAGGGGAGCAACGTCCAAGTTAGGGCACTTGGAGCCGATGAGCTGTTCTTCCACAGTGGGGGCAAGGGGTATTATATAACAGCACAGCATGGGCAGCATGGGGTGGCTTTTAGGTGCAACATTCTCCCTTGCTGATTGGCTGCACTCTTAAAAGTGGCAAAGTCTTAAGTGGGCTAATGCCAATCACATTAAATATTACTACACTCTAAGTGAAGTGAATCACTGGTATTTTGTACCTTACAGACGTGTTAGGCAATACGAACCTTGAACTTTCATTCCTTAATCTAAGAAAAGCTTCCCCTCTGATCCCACACGATTATATAACTGAACTACTTAAGAGTTTGTGTAAGTCTTTTGTTGGTCCCAGGCATTCCTATGATTACCCTTTATCTTGGGTATTACATAAGCTCCTTGAGAAGCCACATAATGTTTTATGTGTCTTAGACTGTGTATTACAGTACTGGCTGGCCACTTTGCTAGTCTTGGGCATGTTACGATAAGAATGATTATGTACCTATGGAAAAATATCAAGGAAGCATCTGGGAGAGGAAAAGGGTGAGAGGAAAAGGAGGACAGATGGAACAAATGAAGCCATAAAGGAAGAGAAATGTAAGAATAAAACAAGCAGGGAGCAGGATTTGCCTAGCGAGCTGCGCAGGTGTTTCCCAGTCTATGGACTTGGGAGACAAGACAAGACAATTCAGATACATTTCAGGATGATTCCCGTACTCTGTGACCCAGGGTTTCTGTCCCAACCCAGTCAAGCATGTAACTTTGCTTCAGTTAACAACGGTTATTTGCCGCGCTTGGAAAGGAAAGCCGTAGTTTTCTGGTGGAGGATACATGCCTCTTCAGTTACATATGTGAATCCTGAAATCCCTCCCATGGCCGTGGTTGGACTGTAAAAGCCTGGAGAAAACATGGTTGCCCTAGGTGTTGCTGTAAGCCCCTCCCTGCATGCCGTGACCACAATGAGTCCCCTCATTACTTCTGGGCAATGCTTGGGGATTCCCAAGCCACTCAGCATTTGACCCAAAGTACACAGCGTGTTTTGACCCAGAGACCAAGCTTTTAATGTATAACTTTACACACATATAACTCCTTCGTTTCCGTGGGAAACACCAGCAACAGTGACTAAATTCACGCGGAGAGTGTTTTAGAGGAATATAAACAAGGTGCTACTGTTATCGTTTGGCAAATGGAGGTGACAAGTGAGGAAGCGCTCAGGAGGGTGAAGCACAGGGACCGCCATGAGTTCAGGGTCGGCTCAGGCCACATAGTGAGTTCCACGCTAGCATGGAATACAAAGTGAGACACTTCATTAGACAAAACCAACAGTGATGAAAACCATCGTAACGCGACGTAAAGTACGTCATTAAATATAGGAAAGTCATTAAAGGAAAAATAATGGCAAGTGTCACAATGAGGCCATAGATCCTCCTTATTCCTCTTTGCCTGTTAGATGTGTGGTCCAGCCATGTCAATGTGCATCTTACAGTTGCTTCCAGAGTGTTCCTTTTCCCTCCCTGTTCTCACTGCTGTAGTCCAAGGGCATCCTTTTCAGTTCAGACCATGGAGCAGCCACTGAAGCAGCCTTTGCACTGCAGCCTATGAAGTTTAGAGTTTTATAAAGATAGCTCGGGAGTCTGTTTTCACAGAGATGGCTTTGTGCGGGAGGAAATCAGAAAGTGCGCAAACAAATTCAAATTCACAGTTTGGTTTAAGTTAAAAGAGGACAAGTGTAGGATCCTGGGATGAACCCTGACAGCGCCTAAGAAGACTTACTTGAGGAATTAACACATAGGTTTAGCTTCAAGCGCAGGTCTGAAGGGGAAGCTCTCCTTGCAGGGCAGAGCACTCCAATGGACTCTCGGGCGGCAAGCAGACATGAAAGGCTGCGCATGCGTATTGCTGGAGGTAGGGCTGATGTGGGAGGCAGGCTAGAATCCAGGTTGAAAGGATTTCTGTCTCTTCTGGGCTACTGCCATCCGTCCTTCGGAGCTCAGTTCATGTGTTTTCTTCTCCATACAGTTTTCCTCGCTGTTCTATCCATCCCCACCCGCATTGCTGAGTTGTGTTCAGTGCGTGATCTTATTAAACAAAACACAGTGTGGTTCAGGTACAGTTGTCCCTGTGTGTTCCCAGGTGCCACGTATGTGGGTTCAAACCAGCAGGCGAACAAACAATACTTTTAAAATTCGATCTGAACTGAGCGAGGATGGCCTTTTGTTTCATTGCGCTCTCAACTATCTATGTGGCTTTAACGGCATAGTAGGTATTATAAGTAGCATAGAGATTATTTAAAATATGTAGAGTATCTGTAGATACCGTCAGACTTTTATATCTGCAAAAGGACCCAGCCCCAGCCTCACACAGATATGTAGGAATGACTGTACTTGACACATATTTACTGGTATTTGGTGGGGAGCTTTCTGAGGGCAAGAACCAGGTGATATTCAAATATAGAATCTTACATTAAAGTTTTTCCAGTTTTCTAACTGCAGGGAAAAACTGCAACGGCAGTAAACGCATGGTGATATTCCTGGAAAAAACATGAAACATAGAAGGTAATCTTCAGTATAAAGATTTTTAAATTAATTTTTAATTAAACACTTCAGTGTTCCTAAGCTTTTAAATGCTACTCATAATTTTATTGAGGTAGCAAAATAACAAGTCAATTTTAAAAATTATTTTTGTCCAGAGGGGGAAATAATTCTATTTTTAATATTTGTTCTGGAGAAAGTGTATATAGGTATGCAACATTTTACATTTTAAAAAAAATGGGCCAGCAAAATTCAATCTCCAGAACCCTTGTGGTAGAAGGAGAGAACTAACTCTCAGAAGTTGTCCTTTGACCTCTCTTCCCATGCTGTGGCTTATGGGTACTTGGAATTAGATGAGAAATGATTCTTATCATAATCATCCCCCTGTCCTAACCACACATATGCCTAATAGGTAAAGGACTGAGAACCCTTGAGGGTACTTAGTGAAATAGAGAAGTTATATTAAATCATGCTACTAAGAAACTGTGTATGGCAGTTAGCTGGCTCTCACTGGGACCAGTATCTACTCCTCACCGCTGGGTTTCAGCACAGGCTTCCCAATGGCTGCCATGACTGCTGGACCACTGCCAGAGTCTACTGGCCAAGGACTGCAGGAACGCCAATCCGAGAGCCTGTCCTTCACACACTTTGACAGTCCCTGGCTTTCTACTTATATTAAAAAAGATTCTAGCTCAAATTGCTAGACACTTTGGACCCTGTTTCAGCAGGTAGGCTATCTATGCCTCTGGGAACAAATTAAAGCCAGACATTACAGTTACCATCGCTCATGCTTGTTTGTACCAGGCTCCTGTAGAACTAAACTGCATCAGCTTTAAACATGTATGATCACTGCAGACTTGGAAGTATTGTTGAGGCTCTGTAAATGTCCACAGATAGACCATTCGTTCTGATTATACGTAAATCTAATTTGCCATGCAGTGAACACAAAGACCACTGAGAATGCGGCTTTGCTGTATCACAAATCGACATAAACAAACATGCCAGCTCTAGCAGGGCAGGGGCATTCATTAACACGCAAATCCTTTAAAAGGTACAAATATTCAAAATATATTTTGAAGGCTTTCCTAAATTCCAGTCTTCTTTTTGTACACATCTATCCATGCTCACTCTGAAAACAAAACAAAACAAACAAGAATAGCAACAAAAAATAAAGTGAAACAAAATGCAAAACCTTTCCAGATCATTCCCCTCATCTTCAGACTGGGCTTATTCTCACAGTCCTTAGTGCCTTTCTCTTTACCGCCTCTATTAATTTTTCATCTCTGGGTGAATGAACGAATGTCGAATAGGAAACTGAATATTCAAATGCAGTTCTATTCTGAGCAAGGTCAAATGAGTAGTGAAGGGCAGATCCTGCCTCAAAGGCATGATCTTTGTTTTCCCCATTGCCCTCATTATTTCTATAGTTGAATTGGAGATAGAGCCAGAAGCCAGCTCCTGTCACAGGCTCCAGGGAAGATCTGATGGGACAATTTATGCCATGAGGATGAGCCCTCCAAACTCAGGTTATAGTTACCTTACTCGATGTCTGGTTTTACTGGAGCAATCTTCCATGCTCCCAAAGACAATGATTTCTGCCCACCCAGCATGCATAATGTGGTCTTTTATGTACACTTTGTCAAATACAAACATATAATGGTCAATCAACAAACTTCTGAAGCCTTATAGGAGCCATTTATAATTTTAGTGAGAGAGCAAAATAAGTAGGTAATTTTTAATTATCTCTTGCCCCAGGGAAATCAGTAGAAGGTCTTCAAATTTCTGTTTAGATAATACCTCAGATTTTATTATATAAATACTAACAAACAGGGAAATACAGAATAATGATAAGTATAAGAGGAAGATAAACAAAGAGTCCTCACAATATGCTTACAAGTGCTTATTCTCTTTTCTTTCTTTCTTTTCTGTTTTTCTTTCTTTCTTTTTTTTTTTTGGTGGCTAATATCTTCAAAGGTTCGTAGTCAGGTTCACAGGGTAAAAGGTGGTTTTGAAAAAAGGCTATTTATTCAGAGCAAACAAGCCACATGGCTGGCTCAGGTTTTTAGATCAAGCCTGATGAACAATGTTCAGTATTTTGGTCTAAGCTGTTCACGTGCCAGGCAGCATCTTATCTCTTGCTCCTGTTCTCTAGTCCTGGCCCCATCCTGTCATAGAAGAAGCAATCTCTAGATTTCCTTGGTTATTAAATAACAGGGTTTGGTTAAGGGCTTCAACAACGCGAGACAAATATCAGTAGACTCGGTACTTTGTCCTTTGATTCTGTGCCATGCCAGTCATCTGTATTGGAAAACAAGTAGGTTGTCTCTTGATGAATAAAGAATAAAGTGACAGAAGAGGTCCCAGAAAGAATATGAGGACCGAGGGAAGGAATGCATGCAGCACTGTCTTCTGGACAGGCTATGACCTTTGCACCCATGAACTCACAGCAACTCTGGTTACCTGCAAAGACTTGCACATGGTCCAGCACCTCAACTGTCAACAAGAATGGAGAAGGGG
Source organism: Ondatra zibethicus (assembly GCA_004026605.1). Classification (NCBI taxonomy): domain Eukaryota; kingdom Metazoa; phylum Chordata; class Mammalia; order Rodentia; family Cricetidae; genus Ondatra; species Ondatra zibethicus. The sequence continues at coordinate 92,666 of PVIU01004415.1, read as the reverse complement.
CTCATGAGCCCTCTACCCAGCAGCCAATGAGAGGAAGGTCAATAATTTTTCCTCAGTGTTTTCACTCCTACTAAGTTGTCCATGACCAAATAAATAACCACTCACCCATGGTCATAGGAGCGAGTGACCTTACATAAACTCAGGCCAAAAAATAAGAGGGGACAAGTGGGAAAGCAAAAGGGGTCCAGAGGGGGTGGGGGGGGAAGAGGATGGGGTGACTATGATCAAGATACACTAAATACATCTTGGAAATTGTTAAGGAATAGATTACAAAGCAGGTTTTAAAAAAATAAATGAATGTCTGGATGATGCAATCATTTCATCTAAGCGAAAACAGTCCTTAAAATGGGCTGGCTCATTGTATTACATTAAAATTTAGTTCAATTTTTAGCACCTTTGTAAGTACGTGCTTAGATGGCTAACTTTATAAAGAGCGATTTTCTCATGTAGACTGAGTTTTGATTTACTTTACATAAATGATAAGGGCATCCTGGTTTGTGCTTTTGGAAGAGATGCTTGAGGATACAGGAAATGATGGCCAACTTCCCTTTTCTGCACAGATTGTCATGCTATGATCCAGAGATGCTCCAAGGCTAAAGCTTTACAATTTATTTTTAAACTGCCTGAATACCCACCCTCCTTCCATCCCTCAGTATGGCAAATTCTTGCTTTCAGAGAAAATCTCTGATTTGTATGTGATGTAATTCTAAGAGAGAGAGAGAGACAGAGAGACAGAGATAGAAGAAACGAGAGAGTGTTTTAGGAAATGAATGTACAAAGACAAAAAAATAAAATTTTATTTTAATAGATACTTACTTGTTCTGAAGAAAATTGGATGTCAACGTAAATAATTAACCTATTTTTCCAGTCAAAATTACAATTCTTAGAACATAGGGACTGCTCAGTATTCTAGTGACTCAGCCCTACAATAATACTGCTTGCTATGTATGTGGTATTGTTTTACATGAGTATGTCTTCCTAGCTCACATGTCAGTCATTGAGAAGTAGGGGCCAGGGTCTAGTGTTCCCACGATAGTTCACTCAGCGAGCAAGCCCAGTAGATGCTCTTGTAGCCCATCTCATTTTAAATACAGGATTTCAGTAACTGGGAGAAAAATAGCTGCTAGTAGGGCTTATTTCTCTGTGACGGATGACTTTTAATAGATTAAGATCCTCATGTTCTTCGGATTTGAACACTTGCATGTTCACAGTGTAGAGGAAAAAGCAGGGCTTCAGCGGTCCTCCCGCTGACAAGTGCTGAAGGACACATCACAGGGATGGTTTCTAAGCCAGGAACCAATTGCCAGGCATACTGGGTAATGGCCTCAATAGCAGCAGCCACAATAATGGCAGATGAGAGCAGAGGTCAGGGTAGGAATGGGACCACTGGGGCGGCAAGTGGAAAGGAGCATTCGGCCAAGATACGCTGTTGGGTTCACAACACTGTAGATCGTTCACTGTCAGATGGAGCCTCTGTGAATCGTGCTAAGAATGGGGCTTACTGGGTGGAAGTATGAGTTGGTGAACAAAAACAAGGCCACGGACTAAACCATCTTTAGAAGCAGAAGGGTCTGGGAAACTAGACCCTCTCTCTCTGAGAGTCGTGGCATGAAAACATAGCTCCATTGGGAGAGGGGGGCGGTGTTGAAGCATTCTAGGCATTTCTTTCCCAAGAAGCCCGTGGGCAGGAAACTTCTGTGCTAAATTTTATCGACTTCTCAGAGCTTCTGAAGACTATTTTCGGTGTTCAGTTTCTCATGTCTGAAGTTGTAGGCATTGTGTCCTTTTCTGAATGCTATGACCAAACACCAGAGATAAGCTATTAAAGGAGGAAGGGTTTACTTCAGTCTCCTGTTTAATAAGCGGTATGGTGCTGCGGGAGCTCCTTCTGCTCCTTCAGCCAATAGCCTTTAAGATACCAGCCCACTGGGGCGTGGTTTCATTCATTTTTAAAAAGTGGCGGCAGCCCTCTGCTCTCTCTCTTGCTTCCAGCTCCCGTTCAAACTGCTAGACTTTCTGTTTCCTGTTTGCTATGAGAGGACTGTGGTGTAGGACGGTGATCTGTAAGTTTTTCCCCTCCAATAAATAACCCCTTTTAATCCAAACTGGTGTGGGATTGTTTTGCGGCTTTAGTACAGTCTTTCATAGTGGGGAAGGCGTGGCTTTCGGAGCATGAGGCAGCTGATCACAGCGCATACGCAAGCAGGGAAACAGAAAATGAATGGAAAGTTGGTCCAGGCTACAAAATTTTGAGGCCTAGCCCTAGTGACTCACTTCCTCCAACAAGACTCCTCCTCCTAAAGATTTCACAAGTGGATATCAAGTATTCCAACACATGGAGAATATTTTACTTCCAAACCACAGCAAACACCATCCTGTGTGCTATACAAGAGTCCCTGGACACTTTAAAGGCACACATATGATGCCCAGGCTCTCTCTACCAGGTTCTGATTAATTAGTCTAAGATTGGATTTTGACCTTCATATGCATTTCATAAAAACGAATCCGATGATTTTTTTTTGTTGTTGTTATTTTGAATGGCACAAGTTTCAGGTGTGGGCACTACTGGGCAGGGCTACAGAAGCTGCCAGGCGGAGGGCAACTGCAGCAGTTACCCAGGATCCCTTGACAGCAGTGGTACAATAGAGCAGCCATTTGGGCTGGAAGAACCTAGAGAAGAGGTTGTCTTTTTTTAAGTATCTAATTTATCTTTTATTATATCCAAGGAAAACTATAATTATAACTATTTTTCAACTCCATCAAAGATTCCAGAATATTACCTAAGTAAACAGGAAATACATTGTAAGCTACTTCCAAAACTCTAGAATTGACAGAGACATCTCACTGCCTGGAAGTCACCCAAAGTCTTCTGTACCATTGGGTGTCCATCTTCAGCCTACAGGCCCAGAGTATCCACAAAAATTTCCATGAAACAGGAAATTTCAAAGACAGTTCCACCAATATTAGCAGTTTGTCAGTCACTTTCTTTTTTTCTAATAATTTTTTATTATTTTATAAATAATACCATTCAAAATTTCCACTTCCTCCCTTCCTCCCACTTCCCTCCTGCTCCCCTACTCACCCTTCCCCCCTCCTCCTCCAGTCCTAAGAGAAGGCAGGGTACCCTGCCCTGTGGGAAGTCCAAGGCCCTCCCCCCCTCCATCCAGGCCCAGGAAGGGGTGCATCCAAATAGAATAGGATCCCGAAAAGCCAGTACATGCAGTAGAGACAAATCCCAGTGCCATTATCGTTGGCTTCTCAGTCTGCCTCAATTGTGAGCCACATTCAGAGGGTTCAGTTTGATCCCATGCTTGTTCAGTCCCAGTCCAGCTGGAGTTGGTGAGCTCCCATTAGCTCAGGCACACTGTCTCAGTGGGTGGACCAACCCCTCGTGGTCCTGACTTCCTTGCTCATATTCTCCCTCCTTCTGCTCTTCACCTGGACCTTGGGAGCTCAGGAGAAGAGGTTGTCTTAATGATAACCTAGGTTCCACTTGGCACTGGACAGGAGCCTAAAAGTCATTCATTAATCAGTAGATTAGTGTTCATTTGTTCATGTGGAGTCATGTTGCTGTGTTGCCAGTGCGATGCTATGATAGGGCAGGCAGAACTAGACGAGACCTACGCTCTGCAAACAAGTAGGGAAGACTGACATAGCATCACGTAAAAAATTGAACTGAGAACCATGGGACACACAGGAGAGAAATAGTACTGTCTCTGGTGAATTATTTGGGGTGGGGCAGGAGGCATCAAGGTGGAGCAGGTGCCATGGGAGTTAGCGTGAAGGTAGAGAATGGCTTGTGTGCTTTGAGAACAATGTGTAGTGTAATTAGGTATAATGAGGTCAGGGTCACATCATGCGGAGAGCCAGGGAGTCGCCTTAGTGAGCATCAGATTTCCCCAGTATGCAATAGGAATCTCGAACAGGTCCTTGAAAGGGAGTCAGGTCAGGATTCCTTTCAGAGAAGTCTGCCCTCAGGGTAGACAGCACAAGCTTTCAGAGAGCCCGACCACTACAGGAGGGAAGGAGTAGTTAAGAGAATGGAATGTTGACAGCAAGTGGCAGGTTGGAGAAAAATTGTGTAATACTGCCCTGAGCCCATGCACTCTTCCCATTGGCACAGGGGCCCCCAGATGCCTATGAGTTCACTTAAGCTAGTCACAAGAAAGGACATAATGTCATCCTTGGTGTTTAATGATCTTTGTGTTCATGCAGAGATCACTTAAAATGCACAGATAGCACAATTCCCACATATAAATTTATATAGCAAATAACTGTCAATCACATCTCCTAAATATGATCACACCAATTGAAGCACGACACATTCCTTCCTCTTTGAAAAAAAGAATGCTTTGGATTAGAGATGCAGGACCAAGCCAATTAGAATCAGGTGTTTCCTAAAGTCCCGCTCAGGACACATTGAATGGTGGGGTGATTTCGGGGCTCTGCTGCCTCCCTTCCACTCTCGGGGTATTTCCAGGACCTGTGGGTCCTGGCTTCTTGGTCGTCCTAATCCACAGTGTCTTCAAAGCTTTCTGCTGGCAGGCAGAGGGCTGGAACCCAACTGCCCTTTCCAGTCTGCTGTAGGTGTAGCTCGGCCCAGAGCAGTAAGTAACCACACTGCAGCATCCTCTTCAGGCATGAAACTGTCATTCAAGTGCTGTGAGAACCATGACTTGGATTTCTCAGCCCCTGCTTCCTCACCATGGGAGGGAACAGTCAAAGCTGAATCTGTCAGATCCTATTTCTGGAAAAACATCTTTCAATTTATCAGAAGAAGAAAACGCAGGAAATAAAATGTTGGTGGTGTATAGAACTGCTCTCATTTAGCAAGACAAATGCTAAGGAAGTGTCTGGAGAGCCAGAAACACAGTGATTTGTTCCATGGCTGTCTGTGAAAGAATCCATTATCCCGGTGACGCCCCGCCTGCAGGTGTAGCAGAGCAGGTGGCAATGACAAATTATTGGTACAGACCTGAGAAACCCGGGACAGGCTTCCTACAGGCCACAGACTGAAGTTGCACCTGAGAATAAATTCACAACATCCTTTAGAGCAGTAGTTCTCAAACTGTGGGTCGCTAGACCCGAAGGGTCACCGAGAACTGTCTGCATGCCGGATATTTACTTTATGATGATTCATAACGGTAGCAAAATTACAGTTAGGAAGCAGTAATGAAAATAATTTTATGGTGGGGAGCGGTCACCACAATATGAGAAACTGTATTAAGGGGCTATAGTGTTAGGAAGGTTGAGAGCCACTGCTTTAGAGTCTCACAGAGTCCAGAGCTAGAAAGAGCAAATATTTTATTACAAACTAAAGCTAATAAATGCATTGTTCTCATCGCTTTAAATTGAAGGAATTCATGGCCACGGTGAACACAAAAGAATCCAAGTGAAGAAGAGATGTGAGTTGATCTTCCTCTGTTTACCAACAATGTGAATTCTGTCTGAAGTCACTGCATCTGACTCCTGATTACTGTCTCCAAGCAGGGCACTCAGTCCTAGGCAGGATTCATTAAGCCATTTGATTCCAAATAACCTTCCTGCAGGTAACTTATCTAGGTAGGGTCTTAGCGTCCTTTCTTACCACCACATCTGCATACAGACAGAATGAGGAAACCGATAATTTTCCATTTCTATGACTTACGAAGCTTATATTTTGACATCCCTTACATGAGAAAATATTTTCTAAAACAGCAGAAACAATTTATAAAAACTATAAATTCCCCGAGTTCATGTATGGGAGAGAGGAAGGTGATAGGTGTGACCTCTTAGGATGACCTTGCAATGTGGTCCAGTGACTGGCAGTTCCAGAAGTGCTTTCTGGAACTTTGCATCAATGCAATAACTCTGAGTTCCTGCAGGACTTTGTCTTTTCGATCTAAAGGCAGAAAGAATCGAACCGATGCTTGTAATGCAAGTAAAGTGGAGCTGGGGAGCAGCACAGTAACAGAGCTCTGGTCTCACAAGCGTGAAGTCCTGCGTTCCTTTCTCACTGCCATACACTCAGGCAAAATATGGAAAGTGCCATACATTTCCATTCTCTATCAAACAATAAATACTTTATAATAATGAAGATGTCATTGCAACTCAGGAGGGATTTCTCTAAACTGTGTGCATTATATTTTCAGACCCTCATCAAGTGCCATTTTAAGACCACTGTGAAAACATGTGGGAGTCAGGGCCAGGCGTCGGCCAATGATATTGACTTGAAGCTTTGGGGATCTCTGTGCTCCAGTTGCAGCGATTTATACTCATTTTTGAGCATGAACTTCAGCACTGCACCCGAGGAATCCAGACTGAAACTGTGTCCCAGCCTCCCAGAATGACTGTCATCAGGCAATCAGAATTTCTAGACTCTGACTTTCTAAGTATGTTTTCATTGCCTGGTATAAATATTTTGACAGTAGCCTATGCGCAGCAATAATGTTTTGCATAACAAGAAATCAGCAGGTGCAGCCAAAGGGAAGTGGGCTTCTTGAGGAGCCATTCTCGGTGTGTATGACTTCACTCTTCTGAATGTACTACCATTGTTATGATTACAGCCGCAGTATAACTGGTTGCTATGGATGACACATACCCCCAAAATAAAAACAAACAAACAAATAAAAACCCTTCTTCTGGAATAAAGTAAGTTCTACCTAGATGAGTACATGGAGAGGTGACTCAATGCTTAAGTCTGTTTTTGCAAAGAGCACAGATTCAGTTCCAAGCACCCATGTGGCAGTCCACAGTTGCCTGTCATCCCAGTTCCAGGGAATTCAATGCCTCTTTCTGCTCTCCATTGGCACCAGGCATGCACGTGGTGCACATACATACATGTAGGCAATCACATAAAGTGCATAAAATAAAAATAAATCTTAGGGAAAAAAACACCTAGACAAATGAAGGAAGCTCTCAAGAAGTACACCATTCAAAATTCCCACTTCTCATGGAAGCCACTGTCTTACTCTCTGTGAAGATGCGCTCCCCAGAGCTTGTTGAAGGTGTGTTTTTAGTGGGAAAGAAGAAAGAAGAAGATTATAGGAAAAGAAAAACACTGGTTTGCTGAGTCAATGATCATAGGCAATGATAAACTCTTGAATTGATTAAATATCCCCTAAGACAGAGGGCAGGCAAGCAACTGCTAGACCAAAAAGTGGAAGTCACCTGTAGAGCAGACAGTCAAATCAGTGTCATAGGAGGCTTCCTAGACTTGACTCATACATATCTATTTTCACTGTGGGCTTAAATAAAAGGTCTTGGGATGGGGAGATGGCTTGATGGCTAAGAGCTTGCTGCACAAGCATGAGGACTGGAATTTTGATCCCGAGGACAGACTTAATGCCAAGTGGGCATGATGACCCACCTGTAAGTCTAGCCTCTGAAAGGGGAGAAGGGAGATGCACAGAGCAAGCTGGCTAGTAAGACTAGCCATGTTGGTGACTTCTGGTCCTGGTAGAGAAGCTGGCCTAGTTGAATAAAGCAGACGAGAGAGCACGGGTTATTTCTGAGATTCATGTTTTGCCTACATATGCATACTCGCACCCTTGCACATACATGTACGTGTGTGTACCCGTACACATGCACATGCATGAAAAAATTCTTGATAGTGGCTTTAAAATATAATAAATAGACTTATTCTTATGAAATCTATCAGTTGGGCTGGTGTGTTTGTTTAAATGAATGTGTGTATGCATGTGTGTGTGTGTGTGTGTGTGTGTGTTTGTGTATGCATGTGGAGGCCAAAGGACAAACTCTGGTGTTATCCTGAGGAACACTACCCACCTCGTCTAAGACAGGGTCTCTCATTAACCTACTCTGAATGGTCAATGAGCCCCAAGGATCCTCTTGAGAGGATTCTGCCTCTCAGCACTCTATGACAAATGTCATCAGGCATTTTTATGTAAGTTTCAGTGGTTAAACATTTGTCCTTATACCTGTGAGGTAAAAATTTTACTGGCTGAACATATCTCCAACCTGCTATATTTGCTTTTTTATTGCAAAATGTTAGTCACATAGGTGTGGTGGTGCACACCTACAATCCTAGGACTCAGTAGGTGGAGACAAGGAGATCAGGAGTTCAAGGCCAGCCCGGATTATATAAGTGAGTAAGAAGTTAGTCTGGCTCATCTTTCAAACTAACAAACAAACCAAGCAGCAACAACAACAACAACAAAAGAAACAACACACTAAAATGTTAAGTGTTTTTCAATTTATATACTGTGTGTCTACAGATGATGGAACCAACACTTCTCAACAATAGACTTCATTTCCTTTACCAGATATATTTAGAAATCCATCACACCAGAGTCGTGTGGGTTAGAAGAAGCAGATTCTCCTATTAGACCCAGAATTTCTAGAGCTAGACTTTCTGTTAAAGCATTCCTATTACTTCTCATGTGGAACTAGCATGCAAATAGAACTTAAAGAGAAACTAAAGCTCATACAAATAGAAATAGTCCAGTAATGGCACAAAACCCTTGGAAAATTATTTTGGTGATGATTATGTGAACAGCTATAGAGAAAAAATTTTAACCCAAACAAATTTATCTAGTATAAAATATTTTCTTTCTCTCTGATTTTCTAGGTTACCAGTTTAATATATTAATTTTATGTAATTTTACTAAAATAAGATAAACATAACATTGTGATTAACCTTCTCCCCCTTTCTTTCTCTTCCTGCCTCCTTCCCCTTCCCCCTCTCAGTCTCTGCCTCTCTCCTTTTATATGTCTCTCTCTTCTCCCTTCTCTTTCTTATTTTGATCGTAAGTCATTCCATCTTAGTTCCCCTAAATGAATATTTTAAATCTTCAAAAACACTGATTTTAAATTATTGGCTGAAACAAGTAGAGATCAGGTAAGCTACATACACCTTACTGAGTGGCCCTCTCCTTACAATGTGGTTAGCTTACCTTACATTATACAATGCAAGACGAATTCAGAAACATTAACCTTTCCCATTCACTGACTCCCCTTTGAAAGCCATGGATAGTATACTTTGTGGCTTTAACAGCTAGGTTTTAAGCCTCATACTCCTTATAATATTTCCATAAAATTTAATAGTCTAATATATTTTAATGTGGCAACTATCCAGAATATTTCTCCTGGCTGTTGAGACGGGAGTCCTTAACTCAGATGTAGAATGCTCTTGCTCTCTCCGGATTCTTTTATTAAGGAAAGAAGAGCAATAGAAACTCAAGCAAGATGATGCAGGGACAGACCAATGGCTATTTGAGGGCACATAACAGGACATGGAGAGTCAGAGCTTAATATTTACTGAAAAGATGGGAATGCTTTCTCAAGTTTTGGCTCTCAGTCCTGCACGGGTGAAGACTAAGTTCTCCTACACATGTTTACAAGTCTAGAAGAAGATTGATGAATCATCCATTTCTTGGAGTTAGTTAGAACTAAATCATTTCTGTGGAAAGAGGGAAATAGTTCTTCTTTGACTGGAGTGCTAGCTCGCTGAATTTGGGCAACTCTTAGAAACCTGCAGCAGAAATTGCTGTTATCTTGGATTCTGACATACCTGGGCTGATTCACAGAGAGAAAATCTATAAATTCTGTTTTCCTACATAGATGACTGAGCATTAGAAGCTTGGTTCTTTTTGTCAATTTCTGTAACTATATTCAAAAATACCAAAAGTAGCTATTTAATATGCTCAAACCAAAGTACCTGGATAGGCACCAAGACTTTAACACTGTACTCAGTTAAATTTTTTCCAGGAAATAATTGGGCCTCATTTCTTTCTTGATACCCCCTTAAACCACAGGATTAAATGATGCTTCAAAGTGACTCATAGATGTTCTTTAGAATCTGTAATTTACATGTCTGCCTAAAATACAATATAATCATAACTACAATAAAAGCGAAACTGCACAAAGGAAAGAGAAAATACTGCATCTTAGATTTTTAAGGATTTTTCTACTCTCCAAAACATGATTCATTCCTAGTCTAACCTGTATAAAAATGTTTGATACAAATATTTTAAAATTAAAAGAGCGAGAGAAAAAATAAAAAGAAAAATGTTGTTTTAAATGTAGATCTTTTTCTTTTATTGAAAACAGAATTTTTTATGCAAGATATTCTGATTATGGCTTCCCCTCCCTCTACTCCCTCGAGATCCTCCCCACCTTCCCTCCCATCCAAATCCACATCCTTTCTAACTCTCATTAGAAAACAAACATGAATCTAAATAATAATGATGATAATAAATAAAATAAGATGAAACAAAACCAGACTAGGACAAAACCAACGAACCAATCAACCAGCAAACACACAGAAGAAAAGGAGGCAAAGGAAAGCATTGAGAAACACATATAGATGCAAACACACACATACACACACACACACACACACACACACAGAGAGAGAGAGAGAGAGAGAGAGAGAGAGAGAGAGAGAGAGAGAGAGAGAGAGAGAAATCCCATAAAAACACAAATCTGTAAGCCATAATATATACTCAAAGGATCCATAAGGTAAAAAATAAAATAGAAATTCCCTGGCAAAACATGAGACAAAGAACCTCTAAAGACTTCATTCACTGAGTTCATTTTGTGTTGGCCATTTATTACTGGGCACGGGGCCTGTTCTTAAGAGTGGTTTGTGTCCTTGATGAGAATCAGTTGGAGAGCATTAAGTTTTCATTTGTAAGTGGGTATTATTTGGAGATAGATTCTGGGTTAGGGATGGGGGCTTGTGCCCACTTCTCCTCTCAGCACTGGTCCCCTCCTGGGACAGACCCAAGAGGGCCCAGTGCGTGCTGCCACAGTCTCTGTAACTTCATAGGTACATTGGTCCTGCTGTGTTTAGAAGGTCTTATTCCCTTGATGTCCTCCATTCTGTTGACTTTTCTAACCTTTCTGCCTCCTCTTTGGAATAATATCCTGAGCCCAGAGGGCAGGAATTTAATGGAGACATCTCATTTAGTACTGAGTGTTCCAAGGTCTCTTATTTCCTGTACATTGTCCAGCTGTGGGTCTCTGTATTTGTACCCATCTAGTGCAGGAGGAAGCGTCTCTGATGATGGCTGAGCAAGGCACTGATTTATGAGTATGGCTGAAAGTCATTAGGAGTCATTTTATGATTACATTCCTTTAGCGAAACAGTAATATTTGGTTTTCCAATAAGTCCTTGGCCTATATGGTTTCAGGTTCCTGGCCACCCAAACAGTGCTGGACATAGGTTCACCTCATAAAGTAGGGCTGTATTAGTTAGGGTTCTCTAAAGTCACAGAATTTATGAAACTCTCTCTCTCTCTCTCTCTCTCTCTATATATATATATATATACATACATATATATATATATTCCCACATATATGGGAATTTTCTTTCATTGTCCTTATACAGGGTCCCAACAGGAGGTATGGCCCAGATTAAAGGTGTGTCTTCCAGTCTCAAGGTCAGGATTATAGGCATGTTGTCTTCCTGCCTCAAGATCTGATGACAAGTGTGTCCTCCATTTTCGGATTATAGCTCATTCCAGATATAGTCAAGTTGACAACCAGGAATAGTCACCACAGGGCCTTAAATCCAGTCAGATATTAGTTGGTTATTCCTACAGTGTTGAGTCACTATTGCTATCGCATCTTACAGCCAGGTCATCATTGTAGGCTGAAGCGTTTGTAGCTGGGTTGGTGTTTACCTTTCTCTTTTGGTAGCATGCAGAGTACCTTCCAGTACTATAACACTAGTCCATAGGGACGAAGGTTATAGGTAGGCACCGGCTCAACTTCTCCTTGTTCTGTGAGTTGTGTAGGTGCTGTCTCCAGCAAGAGGGCTTTCTCATCAGATTGTGGAGAACATCCAAGAGCCTTGGCAATATCCTGAGCTGTCTGGGGCGGGGGGAAGATTCCCACGGTGAGGGGTTCCCACAGGACTCACTTGATCATTCCTGGCACTGGAAGCTTCATTTGGTGACAAGAGATTGCCAGTTGGGGTTCCATCTTTGCCATTATTTCACAATTTCATTTGATTCACCTTCATACCATACATGTATATATTTTAGGAAGTTTCTATTGTATTAATTTTCCATAGGGCCCCTCAAATGGTCCTTACTTTTAGCTGTCTTTCTCCACATTCCCTCTCTTGCTCCCTCTTCTCACTTTCCCATTTGATCACCCTAGCCATTGCTGGACTGCATCCTCATTCATCTACCCAAGAATTTCATGAATTCATTCTTTAGTAGATGAGTAATAGTGCATTGTGTCAATGTGCCACTTTTAAAATCAATTAATGGACATCTAGGCTGTTTCCAATTTTTGGTTATTAAGAATGGAGCAGCAACGAACATGATTGAGCAAGGGTTTCTGTAGTAGGATGAAGTATCCTTTGGGTATATGCCCAAGGTGATAAGCAGATCTTACTGGAAAAAGAATCCTTGGATACCGGGGCAAAGCATTGATAGGAAGTATGAGACTGACTTTTGTTGCATTTTGACGTAAAAACTGCATTTTGAAATACAGATGGGACATTTTTGAAAAATCAGTAACATACCCATTACATCTTTACTAAAATGCACTCAAATTAAACAGCTGAAAATGTTCCAAGTGTTCAGAGTAAAATCTTCCTAAATCAAAGAAAAACTAAGAGAAGTCAGGAAGTTTTTGAAATGAGTGGGGAAAAACATGGTGAAACTAAGATTGTGCTGAATGCCCAATTTCTAGCCTTAAATTCTCATGCTAAAGGAGAAAGGAAGCTGGGGCGAGGGCTCAGCTGGCAACGTGCCTGTTGTGCAAGCATGAGGACCTGGACTTGGATCACCACTGCTCACATAAAACTGGGTGTGGTGCCCCCTTGCAATCCTAGTGATAAGGAATGGAGACTGACAAATTCCTAGAGATCTCTGACTAGCCAGTCTCACAAGTCATTGATTCCAGATTCAGTGAGGGACCGTGTCTCAAAAAACAAGGTGAAGAACAATCAAGAAAAAACACCTACTGTCAACTTCTGACCTACACAGAACTATAAAATACCCATAAACACACACAACACACACACACCCCACACAAATGCACACGAACAAAAACACTATATACACACTGGCACACATGCGCACAATTTAAAAAAAAATTTTAAATGATGAAATGGAGCAAAATATCCAAGTTCGAAAGTGATGGGTAGAGATTCATGAAACAGCCCAAAAGATGTTAAGGAGACAAATTAGTTAAGTAAAGTCAAAGATACAAACAAGCATATGAAGAAGAATTTTTTTTTCTGAAAGTGCTGAAATGTCACATTTATCTCAAGATTTATCAAGAAAAATAAGAAACAAAAAATAACATTAACAATACAGAAAAGAGACCATTATCACACACCCAGAATTATGAGATTAAACAACTGGGAGTTCAAGCACTATATTAAAGAGATATGGTGACAGTGGACAGTTTTGTCTTGTTCCTGATTTTAGTGGAATTGCTTTGAGCTTCTCTCCGTTTAATTTGATGTTAGCTGTTGGCTTGCTATATATTGCTTTTATTATACTTAGATATGATCCTTGTATCCCTAATCTCTCCAAGACCTTTATCATAAAGGGGTGTTGAATTTTGTCAAATGCTTTTTCAGCATCTAATAAAATGATCATATGGTTTTTTTCTTTCAGTTTATTTATGTGATGGATTACATTGATAGATTTTCGTATGTTGAACCAGCCCTGCATCTCTGGGATGAAGCTTACTTGATCATAATGGATGATTTTTTTAATGTGTTCTTGGATTCAGTTTGCCAGTATTTTATTGAGAATTTTTGCATCAATATTCATAAGTGAGATTGGTCTATAATTCTCTTTCTTGGTTGCGTCTTTGTGTGGTTTTGGTATCAGGGTAATTGTAGCTTCATAAAATGAGTTTGGCATTGACCCTTCTGTTTCTATTATGTGAAACACATTAAGGAGTATAGGTATCAGCTCTTCTTGGAAGTTCTGGTAGAATTCTGCATTAAAACCATCTGGTCCTAGGATTTTTTTGGTTGGGAGGTTTTTGATGACAGCTTCTATTTCCTCGCGACTTATAGGTCTATTTAAATTGTTCACCTGGTCTTGATTCACATTTAGAAATTGTATGAAAGGTACACAGTCCTCAGAAAATGAAAACCGGCGCAAGAGGAAACTTGACTTGTGCTTTTAACTGTTTGTTTCTGTCAGGGTGGACGGCAAGAATGCTGACACAGGCAGGTTCCAGCACTGTTCCCTCCCGCTTGTCCTTCGCTCCATGGGAATAGCCCCTACCTCTGGCTATTGCACATATCTTCCTTCTACCAAGGGCTAAGACACTGTTTCTGCGGAGGAGTAAGTTCCCAGCTCCAGGGTACCATGTTCTGGGCACACCTGGGGCCCACAAGACTCCTGTGGCCACGTTAGCCAAGGCTTCCTCAGTCCCAGGAGATTTAGTTCAGATGCAGAGCAGCCTGCCTGCTGCAAAGGGCCTCTGTGTAGAGGTACTTCCCTGCTGCGCTGGAGGAGCACCAGGAACCTTGACCTGGTCTGGAGCTGACTAACTTCTCAGAGGCATTTTCTGAACCAGCGCCAAGCCGAGCCCAGGTCGGAGTCCTCTGTCCATGCTGCTTCTGCATGGCTGGTGTCTTCAGAGAATCCAGGGCATCCACCATGGGGAGATGGGAAGGGATAACGGTGGAGAAAAACTGAAGGCTGCGAGAACTGTGGGCCGAAGATCAGACAGATTCTCATTCCCCGCTTCCTATCAGGATGAATGCCACACAGACCCACAGTTCTCACATGGGGAACGTATCTCTGACATAGCAGAGCTTTCTTAACTGCACAGAACTGGAAAAAAACACAATGCAACCAAGTGACATACCTATTGTCCTTGGTGCCAAACGGAACATCTACATCTTCAAGCATATAGCTACAAATTGCATGAATCTTCCGAAGAAACTGACCCAAATTCTTTATCTTATCTGGAAAAAGAAAACCTCTCACAGAAGACTTCAGGTGTATGACACAGGGTGAGAGGTCAGGAATAAATTTAGAAACGATTTGAAGTTATGAGAGTTGTGACCATTTTATGGTAGAAGGATATCACAGTGATGAGAATGGAAATATGGTGAGAATGCCAATCATCATGTAAAATTTTATTTAGGCAATTTCAGGGTAGATGAATTTCAGAACAATATGCAAAATAGGAGTCATTTACTTAAAAAGTAAAATAAACATGGTATTTCACTCAATTGAATGCTAGGCAACCCAATTCTGGAAATATTAACAGATGAAAACTTACTCATTTTAAGTAAGGCAAGCATTTTATGAATGCTTTTATTAAAAGATATTGTTGAATGTTGCACATCTATAATCCTGGCACTCGGGAGGTTGAAGCACCATTAAGAGTTCACATTCAAGACCAGTCTGTGTTACATAGCAAGATGATACTGTTTCAACATGGTGTGAAGATAAGGAGAGAGAGTTTAAAAAACTCTAAAATTATAAAGTTGGGTATTATGAGAAGAGAGTGGGATAGGACAGATAAAGGATCTCCATCCATCCATCCATTCATCTTCTTTTATGCTATGTATGTACTGTTACACTGCTCAAACTTCTTATACAGGACATGTATTCAAGTGCCCCATGTATGTGGGTGATTCTGGTTCACACAGTGTTATTCATGAATGTGTCAGTCACTGGTTTTTAGTATATGAACAAATAGCTTCATAGGTGCTTTTAGTTGGCATGGCTAACACAATTCATGGAAGGTCAAAGCAATTTTCCGTTTGTGCTTCAATGGCACATTCCTACCTGCTGGGAAGTAGACCCAAGCTTCCTGCAGGTTGTGTTGATTCAGCTTGGTCATCTGGAGTTACCCGGCATTAACAGTTGGAATGGAATACTGCTGCTTTGGTTAGGGTCCTCCGCTGGCAGTAGTTTGTGGTGTGTGGTGTGGATTATGTTCTTTTTATACAATATCAGTGCTGTAAGTGTGTGGTTGCATAGGAAGAGCTGATGGCATGTGGCAGCCAAGATCCAGGGTAAAGGTGACTCCCTTCAAGTTCATCTGCTGTCTCACTTCGGGGAGGAGAGAACCCAGATCCAGGTCAGCAGGCAAAAGGTTTGTGGGCAGAAGAACACAGGCCAAGGAAGGCGGCCGAGTCCAGGAAGTGGCCCTGCTTTATTATTCGTGAGTCCTGCTGCTTCTGAGAACATTCTGTACCATGTACAAAGTTGGCTTAGTACAAATTCCAAAGTCTTTTTTTTTAATCATGCAGAATCTCATTTTCAGAGTAGGCAGATAAGTAAGTTGATAGTTAAACATTTGTAAACCAATACATTCCAGAAAAATCCGCCCATTGGCCATGTGGCCAAAGGACACCACAATACTTTATTTAGAGGAGAAAACAATGTTCTCAGGTTCACTGGAAAAATACACTCACTCATTTTCTTCCTTTATTCAGGAAACAGCATGTTGAGTGCCTACTGTGTGCACTGTGATGTACTAGAAGCAGACATAGCTGAGAACAGACAGGGATGTCCCTGCCACCACAGTGTTATCTACCATTCTGGTTGAGCTGACAGAAAATGAGCCAACAAAGAAACTATAGATTGTGACAATGGTAGAAAGAATTCTAGCAGAGTGTCAGAGCAGGCGACGTGTGGGAGCAAAAGTGAGTAGGCACAAGCCAAGTCTCCACGAGGACATGCCACTGGAACTTGCTGCTGAAGGGTGACAACCAAAACAATGGAAAGAAACCTTCTTGGGGGTCAGGAGACCTGGAGCAGCAGGCACTGTCCTTACTGGCATGTGGTGTCCATCTCTGGGGGGTCTCCTTTCTCTCTGATCACCTCCCACTCCTGCAGAGGGACAATGTGTGAATCTAAATCATTACTAAGCAGCCAATTGAAGAATAACTCTTATATGAAAAAACTGTGAAGAACGATATGATAGTTCTGCCAACTGGGACTTCCCAGAAGCTCTCCTAGGTAGGTGAAGTAAAAACTAGTTGCATTCGGATAGTTCTGGTTGGTAGTGCCCAGTGCCCAGCGAAAAGATGGAAACTGTCTCTCCAGATTCATTTGTTCTGAGTATTTTATTCTATGAATTACACCCCTCACCTTGTGCATCTGGCTCCTTTCACTTAGCATGCTATCTCCTAACTTTCTTGATGTTGTAGCGTGTTTTAGTGTTCATTTCTTTTCATGACTGGGTATGTTTTCGCCCATGCATATGTCATA
Organism: Ondatra zibethicus; assembly: GCA_004026605.1. Taxonomy (NCBI): domain Eukaryota; kingdom Metazoa; phylum Chordata; class Mammalia; order Rodentia; family Cricetidae; genus Ondatra; species Ondatra zibethicus. The sequence goes on along the minus strand of PVIU01004415.1, from coordinate 75,507 downwards.
CTTTATCTACTCACTCTCCTATTAACGAGACATTGACCCTTCCCTTTCTAGAATTTGTGACCAGTGACACTATGAATACACATATACATTTTATTTGTTTCAAAACCTGCGCTTAATTTCTTTGAAGTAGATACCCAGGAATTAAATTGCAGAGTCATATAGTAATTCTTTGTTTAAATTTTTGAGGGAAAAGACATGTTGCTTAGAGTCAAACAGGTAATATAGATTATTGTACAATCCACCAAGAGAAAGGAAGCCTGTTTTCTTGCCTTTCTCTTCCTGCTGCCAACTCTGGCCCCATTGCTCCTTTGAGACTGAACAAGGTTGAGGCCTTCATGCCAGATCTCCCACCTTTGATCAGATGCCTCCCAGCAGTGAGCTGGGACTATAAGAATTTTGATTCCCAGCCCCAGAACATGTGAGCTGGACTGTGTTCTGTTCCCATCGCCCACCATGGATTTTAGGAGCAATCCCTGAATCAGCCGTGTGAAGAGAGCTATTAGCCAAGGTTAATTAGTGCCACTAAAATGTAAGTAATGAACGAAGTGAGTCACGCATTAGTGCGGTTTTATGGCGGCTATGCAGGAAGGGTAGATCAGATGTACGAATCTAAACTACAGGGAACACTGAGCAGCTGAATCATATGTCTGATTGAATATGTTCCTTAAAATAATTGTTCCACAGCCTTGGCTGAACTGTTTCCCTTTTAGAGCACAGCAGTGACCTCTCTGAACCCGTTACGGAAGTCCAGGACTCCTGGGAGAGGGGAGCAAGGTAAGCACACTCACAGTACAGAGCTGGAGTGTGTCCTACCCTTGGCCATTTTCCCTGCAGTCCTTCCACTGGAGTACCTTGTAGCTCAGAAACCTGCGTGAAATAACATGCAGAGAGAGCTTGGAATGAAGCGACAGAAAGAAAAGATGAAAGTTTACCATCCACAGCCTGTGCTTCTCTGGATGAGTACTCGCTGCCTTTGTTATTTGTTTAGTAGATTACTCAATTTCTCCGTCTACTCTCAACCTACTTTAAATGTTACATGTGTGCAGACAGGGGTCAGAATGAACTCTGCTCTCAGACGAGTGCATGGCAGAGATGGCTCGGCACGTCTGTCCACAGCTCTGAGAAGGCTCCAAGTGTGGAACCAGGAGTGGAGGTGTGGAATGGCTTAACCCTCCGTTGGCTTGATTCCTGCTTCCTGCTACAAACCAGCCGAGTAACCACCACCGTCAGCTGCTCAGGTCTGCACATGTATTAACATACCTGTCACATGAGGTTATTTTGAGCAAAGTGTCTACAAGAGTGATTGGAGTTGCTAGGTAAGTGGTCCGTAAGGGCTTGCTAAACAAACGGCCGACAGCTACCTAACTGCGAACTGGATGGAGAGCTTTGGACAGAAGCAGGTGTAAATCCTGTGAGACGAGATCGGTGCAGAGCGGAGGTGGCTCTGGAATGAGAGCGGGAAGGCCCAGCTAGCTTCCCTGTACCAGGTTCTTTGTTCATCAGAGCCACTGCTAGCAGCATCGATAGGACTTAGCCCATGTTCCCCTGGACAGATCTGTCCTCGTCTAACATACACCTGGCTGTTTAGACACACTTTCAGGAGACACAGAAGAAAAGAATTATTCCTTCAAATAAGCAGACCACCATTGACTTTGAATAAGCCACTTAACCTTTCTGAGACTCAGTTTATCTGTTGAGAGGGAAAAAACAAGGTCTCAGTTCAGGAAGCACCATGGCCTTCAACAGCAGAAAGCACTCTAAGTTGCTGTGGCTAGGAATACAGCTGGGGTTGTTGCCCTGCACCACCTTTGTGTAAACAGAGCTGACTACAAATCACATGAGGCTCGTGCCTGGTGTGGTGATTGCTCTCCTCTGAGGTTGTGCAGCCTTGGGAGGGGCTTTCCAAAACGGAGGCAATTGAGAATTCAGTGTGGCCACCAGAATTTGCAATGTCCACTCGGATATTTACAAACACTGTCCTTATCTCCCACCCACCATCATGCCTGTCTACTGTCCTGCATCTCACCTAGCTGGGAGGGACAACTAATCCGCTACTGTAGAAAGGCAGACTTCTTCCTATAAGGCAGACTTCAACAGAAAAATAGAATGTTTGTGCCATATGTGACTGAATTTCTACTAGCTCCATGACCTAGCTGTTCTTTGTGTTTGTGATACATACTATATTGCTCTAAGTGAAAGGAAACCACACAGATTCATTTTATAGGGGCAAGAATAACTTAGGCATTTTTGGGACGTCATTGAGTCCTATACTGAAGATGTAAGACTCATTTGCAGATACTGTGATGGACACTTCATTAGAGAAAGGGCAGGTCGAATGGTTGAGTTTTTGGGAACTACCACTGAACTGCCACACCTTGGTAATCCTGCTTTGAAAATGATAATAATACTGGGAAGTACTAAAAAGAGCCATGGTTTCTGGCTCCAGAACACTCCATGATGCTGTAGTGTGCACTGTCACATTGGGTGAAAGACTTTCCCCTTCCTTGCTTCTCAACACCTGCAAGGCTATAGACCACACGAGGCCTGCACTGCTTTTCTTAGGAGTTATAGCAATGTGCCACAGATGCCCTATCCCCAGTTCTGGAAGCTAGAAGGGCTGGAATAGAGGCAGGGTTATCTTCTTCTGAGAACCATGAGAGGGAGTCTATACCCACATCACATCTAACTTTGGGTGACTTGATGACATTTTGTAGTTTTCTTGGATGAGTCACCCTAATCTTTGCTTCAAGTTCGTGCGACTTTCTCCCCCCTCCATCTGATGAACACAAATAGCAATCTGTCATCTCCTATCTACAATCCAAAAAGAGGACCCATCCCAGAAATCAAACATCCTGAATTTATCTTGGACTCCATTTCTCTGTTTGTATGTGTAAATGTATGTACATATGTACATGTATGTGTATATGTCTGTCTCTGTGTTTAAATCCTCCTTTTCATAAGCGCCTCAGTCACACTGAATTATGCCCCTTCTAATAACTCAATGTGACCATCCTGCATGGACAGTATTTCTAAATAAAATCTCATTCATCATCACTGGAGGTGAGGCCTCCAATTTTTAGAAAGAAGTAGAAAACAATTTGACCATAGCACTTTCAACCTTTGTTGCAGAAAGCATACACACACCACACCACACCAGCGCCCCCAACCCCAAAATCCACGGAAATACCACTCCACTGGTAGAAGCTAGGCCTTAAATGGAAATAGTGCTGTAAGGAGATCTGAGGAATGACATAAGATCTTCAAGTTTCCAACCACCTTGAAATCTGCTACAAGAGGGCTGGGGTGGAGATGGACAAGCTAAAATGGAGTTGAACCTGTCTATCTATATTGTCTTCCCACTGCGAGAGCAGAGACTTATAACAGATTGTTGTAAAGATTAATGAGACAGTGGGCGGTGCAGGGAGTTAAAGTACAGGATCCTTAGTTGGCAGCGAACTACTCTCAGCCTGGACATGATTTATTAAATGGTCTTCAAGCGCCACTGTTTGTGGACTAGGAGTTTAAGTACCTCAAAACAAAATGAAATGAAACAAAACAAAAAAAAAACAAGTGATTTTTTTTTCGTCTTACCAATAATAGTACATTAAGCCTAATGTCTTTGAAATCTGTCAGAGCCTAAGTCAAATAGCATATGTAAAGTACAAAGGAAAGGAAAAGGAACAAAGGCAAATCTCAATATGTACCTGGCTGGTGAATGGTATGAGCCCACCATTGTTCTTGCAAATTATAAAGCTTAAGAGAAGTCTAAGTTTTTCTTTCTCTCACTTCTTAGCCCAACAAACCCATTTCCCAAACTGGAAATGTGTCTTAAAACACATCTCAAAACTCAATCACCCTCCTTCATTTCCTGCGCTATTTTCTGAATTCTGTTTAATTCCAGATGGATGCCATTAGTAACCTGGTACGATTATTTTATTTCATATTCCAGGCCTTTTCGGGATGTGGCTGGAGTTACTCTCACTAGAACCAAAACTTGGTTATGTCTAACCCACCTTCCAAGTCCTTGCTGTGGTTGTTGCCACTAATGGTTGCTGCAGAAGGACATGTTATTTTTTTAAACCTTGCAATTCGTCTGTACTGATCTTTAACCTCAGCTATGCTGTAACTGCTTCATAGATCCCTGAATACCTATGGGGAGCTCAAGCCCTGATGATATGTTCCTAACTGAATTGTCATACACTAATTTATTCTGGTGCCACAAAGCAAACAAAACAAAAGCAAGCACAAAGACCACAGTGAAACCTAGGTTTTATTTTATCGTAAAACTTGATAGCTTTCAAAGCTAGAATCTGGATTCTTAGCAACCATTTCGACTTGGTTTGCTTTCCTTGTAGTCATGAAGTATCAAGTCTGAAGTCCTGCTTGAAACAAAATATTCTCATGTCCAGTATTGGCTCATTATTTCGAAAGACAAAGAAGATGAAGGTGAAGAAATCAAACTGAAATATTTAGAATGTTGTTATTAAATCAGGCCACATAGGAAGGAGTGGATTGAATCCTCATCAATGTTGTGTTTTATAAACCTGTTTGCCTCTGTTGCCAACTAAAGTAAACCACCAGAAATATATTATAATTAAAAATAATTACATTATATTTCAATGTAATGCCAAAATATAAGAAGCAAAAGCTGATGAAACTGTAATATAGAAGACTCAAATTTACTACCATAGTGGAAGGCTTTGATAGTAGCTACTGACTTATTAAACAATGAATCAAATATATGCAATATCTGAGTAACAAATTTGCAAACTTGAAGTAATGAACATTTATATAACAGAGTACCCAACCATTAGAGAACAGAAATTCTTTTTAAACACACACAAACTTATTATGGTGTTCTAGTCACTCAGAAAACTCTTAAGGGTGGGCATTCCACAGATCATGCAGGTAAACTGAACACACGTTATGGGCACACAGAGAGAAAGAAATTACACTCAGACAAAGCATATATATTCTCTGAGAAAGCAAGAATACATAAAAGGTGTCTAAATATAAATATAACAGGTTTCTGTTGTTTCAGAGATGAGTTACTCAGACCTGGAAGTTTATCAATAAGATGGTCAATTTTCAATATAACTAACCTGCCTTGTGTGGTGCTCTGGTCTGCCAGCCCAGCTTTGTGCATGTGATCTGTGATGTGTGCATGGGAGGCATAGCAAAGAATGAAAGAACAACATTTTACTAAAGAAGAAGGGAGACTGTCTGGGAAAACCTAGCTAATAATAATAATAATAATAATAATAATAATAATAATAATAAGGCATTGGTTCTCAGCCTACCTAATGCTATGACCCTTAATGCAGTTCTTCATGTCACAGTGATCCCCAAAAACAAAATTATTTCATTGCTACTTTATAATTGTTATTTTGCTACTGTTATGAATTCTAATGTAAATATCTGTGTTTTCTGATGGTCTTAGGTGACCCCTGTGAAAGGGTCATTTGACCCCCCGGGAAAGGGCTCAAGGCCTACAGGTTAAGAATAGCAGCTCTAAGGGAATTACAGTCTCTCCTCTTGTAGGAAAAGCAACTGGGGCTGCAGAGAGAGACTCAACTCCCCTTCCAATACTTCCTACAGTGGGGCATGCTGGCCGATGCATGGCAAGTGACCAGATGCTAAGGGATGTGTTTGGCTTCTCTCCCCAGCCCCCACCCCAGGGTTCATGTGTTGGAATCTTGATCCCCACTGTGGTTGTGTTAAAATGAAAGGCTTATTGTGAGGCCATGACATCATTGGTGGCACTGCATACTTAAAGGGTTAATGTAGCTCTCCTGGAATTTCTTTGGGGACCCCTCAAATGTGTTGTTACTCAAAGGTCAGACCTTTTAGTTTTGGAACATTGTCTTTATATAACTTTTCATAACAAAAATATGAATTATTTTTTATTTCCTAATTGCATACTGCACATAGTAACCTAACAGACAAACAACTCCACTCCTCCTCCCCTCAAAACATAGGCTTGTATTTTGTCTTTCTTTGCAATGCTTTGCTATAAGGTATGTTTAAGGGTTAAGTCCTACGAGGATCTTTGTTCTAATCAGCTAGCCCCATGACATTAAAAAGAAAAGACTGAATGAATTTCCCTATTTATTGGGATGCCATTTGTTGTTACTGTTACTTTGTGTCAATGTCCAGACCAATCTGAAATGGCAGAGTATGTGATATGAATTGAAAACTCTGACCACAATCCTAGTTCATTTTCTTCACATGGCAGCTGACATCGATGAAAAGATTGTACAACTCTTAGGAACATACTTCATCAGCTTTAAGCATGTTCCCAGTTATGCCCTCCTAAAGTTACAGGCAGGAATGTAAGGGGTCATATCCTATTAACAATCTTCCTCAATTCCAAACAGTTCATTCTGCAGGGAGCTCCTTAAGCAGGAAGGGAAGCAATTCAAAATTGTTTCAGGAAACCCCCGAAATGGACAAAATTCACTAGGTCCCTGTAGTGGGATTTTCCTTTGGGCTGCCAGCTCCTAAATAATGACACAGAGACTTATTAATTATGAAAGCTTGACCTTAGCTTAGGCTTTTCCCCAACTTGTTCTTATAACTTAAACTAACCTGTTTTCATTAATTTATGTTCTGCCACGTGGGTTGGGTACCTCCCCTCTAAACCATATATTCGACTTCTTCAGTGTCTGTCTGGCATCTCTCACTTGCCTAGATTCATTCTGAGTTCCTCTCTCTCCCATGAAGTCCCACCTCTTCTCACCTGCCTAGCTATTGGCCATTCAGCTTTCTTAAAATAACCACAGTGACATATCTTCACACAGTGTAAACAAATACTTTGCATCAGGCCCCTTTCTGCTAGAGTAAACAAAGTCAAGTTGTTGGGACCCATTTTCAGACAAGGCAAGCTGCAGACACTCTGACGCCAGACCAGCTGCCTGGAAGAGGTTTAGACCAGAGACACTTGGAAAGGAAACTCTTCAACCAGTTGTGCAGCCTGCAACCTGTGCAGTGTGTTACGGGTCCCCAGCTTTGGGGCACTGTCATCCATGCTGGGTGGGCTTCCGTGATACAACTATGTTTGAGTCATTTCTGCTCCTGTAACTAACTCCTCACCAATATTACTATAAGTAACCCCAATAAAACTCATTGGTTCACCATGTTGGACTTTGGTGGTATCTGTACTTTGTTCTGTCATGGGCTCCCTGAAGGAGACCCCCACAGAGAAGGAGCTTCCTCCCAGATCCAGGATTAGGCACAAACAACACCCAAACACCTTTTTAAAAAGAGATATCCTATTGCTCTATGTTGGTAGTAAGCCTCAGAAGGAAGAAGTGGCCAAATAAGAGAATAGACCTTGGTGGCTAGCATTAGGAATATGATCTAACATGTTTTAGCAAGGCAGAGGAAATGGGAGAGAAGGCAATGCCTTCCAGAGCCACACGATCCAGTAGAATACTGTCCCTTCAGTCCCTATGTGGGATGAGTAGACTTGTGTGTGTTGCCTCCCCAGGAAAAGTTTTGTCATACAACAGGTCACTAGGATCCATTTTAGGCCTTTTTATAGAGGGGCTATTTTTCCTTAATTTTCTCTTCTGATTACTGTCATCCCATTTCTGTCTGCTGATATTCCATTTTCTCAAGTTTGTCTCAAATGACTCATTCCTTTGTTTATGAAGAAAGAAACTAAAATAATTGGTCATCTGAATAAGTTGGTTTTAGGAACAAAAGGAAAAAGAAGAAAATAAAGTTTGAAAGATTTCTGGATTTGTAGTGAACAAATAAAGGAATCCCAGAAGGACAAGAGAGATATAAGAGAACAGCATGAAGAAATAATTGATGTGGGAGTCCCCTCTGTATGCTGTGAATACCACTGATTAATAAAGAAACTGTCTTAGGCCTGCACAGGGCAGAATATAGGTAGGTGGGGAAAATTAAACTGAATGCTGGGAGAAAGAATGCAGAGGCAGTGAGAAGCCATGGAGCTGCTGCCATAGAGAGATGTGCTGAAACTTTGCTGGTAGGCCATGACCTCGTGGTGATGCACAGATTAATGGAGATGGATTAAATTAAGATGGGTTAAATTAAGAGTTAGCAAATAAGAAGCTAGAGCTAATGGGCCAAGCAGTGATTTAAACAATATGGTTTCTGTGTGATTATTTTAGGAATCTGGGTGGCTGGGAAATGAACAAGCAACCTTCTTACAATAAATAATGGCTAAACTTTCCAACTTGTGGGAGAGATATGGACACATAACATGTGTTCTATGCCTAGAAATGTAGAAAATAGTAAAAATTAGCTTTTGAATCAAAATGTGTACTTTTTTATCACCTTGAGGTTATCTTAATATAAAACCTTGAGCTTCAACAAATAAGGCAAATACAATTATGCTCAGTGTTTCTTCTATTATTTGGAACTCAGAGACTTGTTGCTCATGTTATACTTTATTGTTTAAGGATGTTCTCTCAAAGACAGAAAGGAAGCAGGGAGATGCTCGTTCTTGAAAAACTCTTTGTGCTTGGGAACTTGCACGAGCACTTCTGGTCTGAAGGAGAACATGAAAGGATGATACCCATTACTAGTCTTTAGCATTTCATTTCCATCTTTGATGTTTCCTCTCACACCTTTCTTTTTCACTCCTTTGCAACCTTTCTTCTCTGTTATGTACTTGGGATTTTAGTGCTAAACCCTGTCAAATAGCTTCTTGTGAGCTGTGAGCTTGGGCACCATTCCTTCAGTCATCAATCCTATAACACTGTCCAATGTGCATGGCTTCTCAAGAGATAATCTTGTTCTTATCTTGAAAATAGGTATGAGAATGCATGACTTATTTCTCCACACTGGGCTAGAAAACTATGACTGCCTTCTTGATATGGGCTTGCTTGTATTTTAATTTCTTTCCTTTCTGTTTTTATTTGTTCCTCTCTCCTCTTTGGTACTGTATGGTGAACCTGTGCTCTTGGACATGCTAGGCAAACTCTCTACCATTAGGCTTTATCTCCCACCCTGTTTTTATTATTTAAGATAGGGTCTCACTAAGTTGCCCAGGGTAGATTTGAACTGACACTGTAGCCCAGGCAAACCATGAACTTGTGATCCACCTGCCCCAGTTCCCCAACTATATTTTACAAGCCTATGCCAGTCAGCTTTTCTCCTTTGATATTCATCCTCTCCTTGTTCATCTGTCTGCTATTAACTAGGAAAAGAATCCAAGGGGTAAGAGTGAAACTATTAAACAAAGCACAGAGAACGTTAGTACAACTGTGTTTTGAGAAAGTCTATGCTTGAGTGGAATGAACAAGCATCTGCTTAGTGCCTGCTAGAGACACATTCTACCAGCCTCCAAAAGGGATACTCATGATCTACAGCAGAAGCTACTCTCAGGGACTTTCTAATACTCTACAGGATATATTATGCATCCATTGCATAAATAATGATGCTTTTCCTGCAGTAGCTATTACTTTTGAAGTGTCTACAGATGGTGGGATCTGATGACACATTTCATCTTATTTGGCATTGCCAGGAAGCACTGTTATTTCCATATTTGTGGGTGAAGAGAGTGAGACTCAGAAGGCTTAACCTTCTTGCCCTGTGCATATGTAACAAACGACGACACCAGAACTTGCTCTGACTTCCGCCTGGCTTCAGTGGGTGCTTCGTATGGAAGTACAGATGTGCTTCTGGCTATAAATGTCTTACGACACCTGGAATGATGAAGGCTTAGATGACATGCTTGTTTTCTCTAGAATTTGATTCATCCCAATAATTAAGGATAGAAGCAAGGAGCACATAATTTTAGAAAAGCAGCCAATAGCCAGATGAAACTCTGCCAAGAACAAAATCTAGCCTGGAAGTTTCCTATTCCATTCTGGGCCTTTCCATCATTAAAACATACTGATCAAACACTTGCTTTAAATTTCCCTTTTAAGGCATTAAGGCGTGGTAGAATAATTTGGAGTTTTAATATCTCTCTATATATTCATACATATATATAGATATAGATATATAGATACATTAAAATTACTACATTTGTTCTTGGCAGACACACATGCTTCATTTTACACAGAATGCTCTGAATTGACTAGAACTTTTTTATTTTAATGAACTAGACAGTCCTTATTCTGATTTTAGCCACCAATTCCTATTGGAGCAATGGCCTCTTTCCCTAGGCCTTTTCCCAAAAATATTCAAACAGTAATGCCATTGTGATTTGTTGAATGGGAACTGGGAACATCAATATAAACATATTAATCGCAACTCTTGGCTTTGAGGTTGTGTTGGCCTGACTCATGTCCCAAACATGGAGAAGGGACTGAAAAACACTGTTGCCTATGGACTGTGTCTCTGGGGGATTAGTAGCCAAAGGCAGTGTCAGCTTGTGTGGGTGACCTAGAGTCAGTCTGTGAGGTTTATTTACTTCCACGCAGCAACATACCATACGTATTCTTTCACAGACAGAGGAAGGGGCAGGGTTTTCATCTAATGTGATCAACATCTGCTTGCTGCTGCCTCTAAACAACTATTATGCCAGCCTCCCCACACCATCACTACCAGTACATGTTCATACACACACACACACACACACACACACACACACACACACACACACACACACACACACACTAATATATACAGGGTCCTATACCTCTGTCCAGACAAGGAAGTGGTCTCCCACTGAATTTGGTAGATGGTGTGGGTGGTGATAAAACAAAACAACTGGACAGCACTGGTTTCTTTCTCTTTGTGATTCTTCCACAGACATGTCATGAGAATTCAGCATGCTGGTCTATCTGAGGAAATCACACTCACAATTCAGTTTTGTATTGTCTACTTGTTTTCTGAGGGTTTCAAAGTTAGGTTCCCTCAGCTTTCCAAATGAAAGGTTTGGCATAAGCAGCCTCCGTGATTAGGGAAATGAGTAAAGGACCAGGCATTTTGCTGCTGGAAGATATTTCTGGAGTGAACTCATTTTACCTCTCAGTTCTGCATTAAATCTAAAATGGAATATTGTCGAATATAGCCAGGTAGGATAAACTGTCTTTGTTCAGGCACTGAAATGCCTTCATTAATTAGAATTTGGTTTAGATCAAGAGAGTAAGGAGGTTTTATCAATGATTGCTCTTGACACTCTCAAACAGCTTTTACGTTCTTAAAATGTACCTAATCCTGAATTTCAAAGAAAAGAAAGCATTATGAGGAGCCAGCAAATCGGAAAGGATTATTATCTTCCTATAAATTGCAATATAGGGCATTTAAACAAATCTTTTTGGGCTCATAAACTAACTTCTAATCTTCTTACTGGAAAAATTGTAAAAATAAGATGTATTTAATTTTTCCTATTTGTCCACGATATGTCAGGGAAAGGGTAAACCAGGGGAGTTTACAGCATTGTAAAATGCTGCAGGAAGTGCAGAGAGAGGCTGAGGCCTTTACAGATCATCTTCCTTCACTATGTTTCCTATGAAGAGTATTGCATTGAGAGAAACAATGGATGAGAATAGATCTCTGGTTTACTGGTTCTAGTCTTCTGTGGTTTGAATCCAAGAAACATCAAATATAAACTACCAAAATGCATAAGCCACAAACACAACATTCAAGGTCTTTCTGTGCAGTAGAGGAGACAGATGTGTAGGCACCAAAGAGAAGGTGGGTGGAGGAGACAGATGTGTAAACACTTGTTGAAAGGAGAGAGAGGGTCTGCTTTTTGTCCCGTTTGCCTGGCTAGCTTAACCCCCGAAATAATCACACAGAAATTGTATTCATTTAAATTACTGCCTGGCCCATTAGCTCTATCCTCTTATTGGCTAACTCTCACATTTTGATTAACCTATTTTTATTAAATCTGTGTATCACCACGTGACTGTGGCTTAGCGGCAAGATTCTAACCTACATCCGTCTCATGCAGGAGATTCATGGCATCTGCCTGTCTGTCCTTCTTCCCAGCATTTAGTTCTGTCTACTCCGCCTACCTAATTTGTGCCCTATCAAAAGGCCAAGACAGTTTCTTTATTCAACCAATGAAAGCAAGACATAGACAGAAGGACCTCCTACAAATACTAAATAGGAGGAGGGTGGAGGAGTCTAAGTGGAAGCAGGGCAAAGGACATACTTGAAAGAAAGACATGGTTTAGTGTGGCCAGGGAGGTTAGGAGAGCTTCCAGGAAAGCTTGTATTGATTAGAACTTAGGATACATTTAAGAAATCATTTTCTGGAGAATATTAAGCAGAGAATCAAAGTAGTAGTGTTAGTCTGGGAAGTGATAAGAAGGTGGTTGGTGTACAGATGAGGAAGCAAAGAGGGGAGGTTGGAAGAAGTTTTGAGGACAGAGTATGGGGGAAGTTGATGTTCTTCTCCTACTCCTGATGGCCTTCAGGAGAAGAGATCTCTTGAAACCTCAAGCATTCTTGGGTTTCTTTCATAATGACAGGGAGCATGTTGGTATGCAGGCAGACATGGTGTTGGAGCTGGGAATGCTATATCTTGCAGGCAACAGGAAGTCTGCTGACTCACACTGAAGGAAGCTTGAGCAAAAGAGACTGCCCCCATGGAGACACACTTCCTCCAAGGTCGGACCTCAAAATAATGCCACTCCCTTTGAGGTCATTTTCTCTCAAAACACATATTAAATTCTACTTCTCAGAGTAGCAATAGTTTGTATCTTGTTGTATATCACATAGCACTAATAGGTGCTTTATAATAGCTTTAATCATTTCAAAGCAAGTATATAGTTTATAAAATACTACTGTTATTAGCATTTTTAAAAGGTTCTGGAGGAAAATTCAATGTAATTTTGTACTTTAGCTGAAAGAAAAGCTTCAGGCTAATATAAAGATGATGTTGAAGGAGAGAGGGCCTGCTTTTGGTCCCAAGTGTTGGGATTAAAGGCGTTTGTCACCACCACCTGGCTAGCTTACACCCAAAATAACCATATGGAAATTGTATTAATTAAATTACTGCCTGGCCCATTATATCTAGCCTCTTTTTGACCAATTCTCACATCTTGATCTAACCCATTTTTATTAATCTCTGTTTACCACGAGGTCGTGGCTACCGGGAAAGATTTAGCATGTCTGACTCTGGCAACTCCATGGCGGCTCTCTCTGCCTGCCTTCTTTCTCCCAGCATTCAGTTCTCTACCCGCCCCCACACCTATCTAAGTTTTCTGTCCTATCAAAAGGCCAAGGCAGTTTCTTTATTCAACCAATGAAAGCAATACAAATACAGAAAGACCTTCTACACCAAAATGACAATTTTTTAAGGTAATAAGGAAAGTGAAGATAACTAAGAAATAGCAAAGGTATACTGACATAAAGTTGGAAAGGTGATGCAAGAGAATAAATAGACTGTTTGGAAGGGAAAGGAAGGCTTTACAAATTATTTTAAACTACAAATGGAATGAGGAAAGGAGAAAATAAAATGATTCCCCATTATTATATGAGAAAGCATTTCTGATCAGAGATACTAAAATAGAAACAAAAAATGTTTCATCTTTATAGAAAAGTGATGTGTAAAGATTTGGACAACATTAATAAGGGGAAAGGGAAATTGAATTGAAAGAACGTGGACCATTACCAAAATATTTATTAAGAAATACTGAATCAATTTCTACTTCTATGTCTTGTAATTTCACCTTGCATAGAGACAGCTTTTATGCTACAATTTATAGGAAGGTCATAATCTTTCCTTTTCTTACTGTCTCCCAATAATTCCTTCCATTCTCTGAAATTCAGGATTGAGAACATTTGAAGAACTTAAAAGCTGTTTACAGGTGGTAAGAGCAATCATTTAATACTTGTTAGCAGACTTCATATACAATAAGTGCTTAGTAAAATTGTGATAATAACTTTTAACATTAAACTTGTTGAACATGATTTACTGTGTCCCTGTCCACAATATTCTATATTTAATTTGTATTTCTTCATATAATTGTTGTTCAAATGTGTCCTTTATTGATTCATCCTCCTCTCTATTAGATTCTATTCTGTAGAGTAGCAATGGTTTCTCTCTCATTCTGTGTCACATAGTGGGAAAGTATTATGGGGTGACAGTAAGTAAGAAGGAATTATGACCTTCCTGTAAATTCCAGAATAGCTATTTAAATAAATCTCTGAAATTTTATTTTGGTTCCTCATAAAATCTGTGATTATTCTGCACCTCACCAAAAGCAGGTAAAATAAGGTTTGCTTTCAAATGGTATTGAGTGGGGAGACATTAGGTAGGTAGGTCCCAAGAAGATAGGGTGGTACTGTGTTAAGCATGGACAGACGGAAAGCCTGTACAGTGAATGGTAGGAGTCCCCACCCTCTCTTCCCCACTCTTCTCCCATATAGTTACTTCTCAAATAAAAAGAAGAGGGATTCCATTGTGAAGAAAATGAATGCTACCTAAGAAGAAATTTTCATTTCTGGCCATTTAGCAATTTCACCCAAAGTAGCTGACTCCAGTCCCGATTATTCTATAGTGAGATTCATCTGCTGGCAATCACGTGCTTCTGCATAGCTGTGTAAGGTTTTGTTTTTAAACAGTAATTGACAACAGACACTCCCCAGACATCCCAAGAAAATTTCCAGTGTGAAATAAACACACAACTAGACAAAACAAAAGAACCAACTAAGCCCAAACCTTATAAGTTTGTATCATTTAGGAAATGACTTCACTTTACTACTCTTTTCCATCCATTCATCACTGAAATTCTCTAAACCATCTGCTTGTCTTGTCCAGTTCTTACATATGAGCATGTGTGTGTATGAATGTGTGTGTATGCATGTATGATGTATGTATGTATACACACACACATATTTAAAGGGAAAGTCTATTTTTACATTTTTTATGGAAGTCTCTGTCTTGTTTTATGACCAAGACTGTACCATGACAACTTGCCTCTTCATTATAATCCACTTCTTCCACGATAATCCCCTTCCTCTCCCAGTGTCTGCCTCTGCTAGGTAAACTGCTTCCAAGCTTCCATAACAATGAAGAAGCACCTACTACTGCATTCTTCCAGTCCACTGGATGTTGAACGAAATTTCTGGGACTGTCTCTATTCACAGCATCCTCCTAAAACATTTTAGGTGAATTTTTGAATAAAAAGTATCTTAGAGTGATTAAGGAAAGTCTGACATATTAAAACTCACTCTTAAAAGGTAGCTTCAAGTAAAAGTGTTTGCATTTTTATAGGTTTTAGATGAGATGAAGGAGATAAAAGCATCATTTATTCTTTTGTACTTAACCTTCAGAAGTAAGCATTCTAATTTGTGAGCCATTAAGAGCCCAGTCATAAGAGAAATACTGACACAGTCTAAATTGAAATAGGAGGAAAATTTCAATCCACCTACAGTCTTCATTGTTTTCCATCTGGAAGTTTTATGTAACTTATTTTTCCATAAAACTAGATTCATCTTAGCTTCTGAATATTGCCACTTAGTCAATTATCATAAATCTTTTAAAATTAAGTATTGTCTAAGGACAACAATAGAAAGAGAAACCATATTGTAAGCGAGGCTGCTCTTCTGTTTCCGGCTACCCAAACCCAAAAGAACCACTCAGAAACTATATTAATCAAAACACTGCTTGGCTTATTAGCTTATGCATATTTCTAGCTAACTCTTACATCTTAAATTAACCTATTTCTTTTAATCTGTGTCCGGTGCCAGGCATCTATCTCCTGTGGTGGCCACATGGATTCTCCTTGACTCCACTTACTTTCTCCTCCTCTATCTGCTTGGAATTTCTACCTTGCCATTTCTGCACTGCAATAGGCCCAAAGCAGATTTTTCATTAACCAATGGTATTCACAGCATACAGAGGGGGATCCCACATCACCATATTCGGAGGAAAGAGGAGTAATATTAGGATGCAAAAGCAGTGATAGATTCTTTTTGGTTTATAAATGATTGGGTATCCATGTCATTTTGCAACATGTGGCTCCCTCAAACCTTGTTGTAACATTATTCTATTACTCATCTGGAATGAAAGAAGAAAAAAAGGGGGTGACAGGATAGCTCAAAAACATGGAGAAGCAAAAAGGTGGAGAAGACAACGCCAACCCTCATTTCAGGGGTGAAGAAGCTGAAGCCACAACCGTAAGTTAAGCCCAGCAGGCCTTGTGAGAACAGAATGATTGTTCTGGCTAGAGAAAAGCTTCATAGTTCTCACAAGACTTGGGTCTAGTAGAAGAATTAGGTCCAACAATGCTGTGAGACAATGGTCATGTACCTTGTAAAGATTTGTTACTTGTATTTTAATAAAATTCTGATTGCCCAGTAGCCAGGCAGAAAGTATAGGCAGGGTGAAGAGAACAGGAGAATTCTGGGAAGAGGAAAGGTCAGTCTGCAGTTGTCACCCAGATGCAGAGGAAGTAGAATGAGAACACCTCACTGATAAAGGTACCAAGTCACATGGCTAACACAGACAAGAATTATGGGCTAATTTAAGATGTAAGAATTAATTAATAATTAATTAAGAAGCCTGAGCTAATAGCCAAGCAGTTTATAATTAATGTAGACCTGTGTGTTTCTTTGGGACTGGATGACTGCAGGACCAGGAGGGGCAGAAGCCACTGTCAACACAACAATGACTCTTCTGAGTAGCAAGCCAACAATGGAGAAGAAATGGAGTTGTTCCTTGTGTCTCTGAATGCAACGGACAAACATCGTCTTCAGAGAGGGTTTATTGTTTGTAACTGAACTTTATGGGGTCCTGAAAATAAGAAATAATCAAAATTCATGGGTTCCTCAATCACAGACACAGTAGTGTGATTGGCTACTATAGTTGGGAAGGGTCAGACCTGGACTCCCCAAGAAAGTTAAGCAGCCAAGAGCTTGAGCTATGGAGCAGGTGGTGGTGGCCCCCATCTTTATGGTAAGACACGCGGTCCATCCCCTGTGGATTACTACAGAGACTAAGACCTTTGAGTTGGTTGCTGTCAGATTGCTTGGCCTCGAGAGGAATCTCACTGCTACATATCATTTGTTGCTATATGGGCCTGAAAGCTATAAGCCCAAGACCAGGGGTTGGTTAGAACTCTCGAGACTCCTCTCTAATAAAGCTTGCTGCTGAATGGGATCCAGACGACTGAAATCAGAAAGCAAAATGACAGGTTTCCTTGGTTTCTCATTAAAAAGCTCAATGCTCTGTCTATTTCCTATCATGTTCCCTGCCATAATGGCAGTGGACTAAACCTCTGAAACTGTAAGCAAGCCCAATTAAATGTTTTCTTTTATAAGACTTATGGTCATGGTGTCTCTTCACAGAAATGGAACACTAACACAGGTATAAAAGATAGTAATGGAGGTAGATGTTCAAAGTACATCATAACATGTACATGGATGAAACTGACAATGAAACACATTATTCTATACATTTAACAAAAATAACTTCTAAAATAAGAAAAACATAATCAACCTAACCGATGACAACATACTATTCAACAGTTTCAGGCAACTAATTATTTTAAAAATTCTTCACAGCCTGGTGTGATTGTCTCATACCATTAATCTGTACTTAGGCTGAGACAGAAGGATTGCCATGAATTAAGAGACTAACTTGGGCTACAGACCTTGCTTACAAGTAATAAATCTTCTCCAATATAATTATCATAAACATAACAGATACCTATAGTACAGATATGTACAAAGTTCTAGAATAATGCAGGAACTTTTTAAATGCCCCCCCTGTGTGAATGGAAATATCACACTTAGTCACATGAATTTACTTACACAGTCAATGAGAGCAGGAAATAGAAAACACCTCACATTCTCCATATTAACAAACAGCATCCTAAAGGTTTTGGCCACTGCAGTTAAATGAGTTTTTAAAAAAGGTAGACAGCCTGGTCTGCAAGAGTTTGTTCCAGGATAGGCTCCAAAACTAGAGAGAAATCCTGTCTCAAATAACCAAAAAACAAACAAACAAACAAACAAATAAAAAAGAAGTAGATAGTTTGTGATATTTGTAAAGTATGAACTATTACTTGTAAAAGGTATGATTAGTGTAATGGTTGTTCTGTCTCTTTAAGAGACAAGCCATGCCCACTCCCTCCCTCATCCGCTGAGGCAGGCAGGTCTTCCTTCCTGCTTGTAGTCTTAGTGTCCCTCTTTTCCAGCTCTCTCTCTCTCTCTCTCTCTCTCTCTCTCTCTCTCTCTCTCTCTCTATCTATCTATCTATCTCTCTCTCTCTCTTCTCTCTCTCTCTCCCCCTCCCCCTTTCTGCCCTTCTCCCTTCCCTTCCATAACCCCTAAATAAATGTCCAACTCCACTCTGTATGGTGTGCCTAGCCGTCTCTCTCTTGCCGGCCCCCCACCTCCACATGGAGACCTGGAGACCAACCATGTGGTCTCATGCGCCGTCCTAGCCTAGGACTGCCCACTGCCGGGGACCTGCACCATCCCAGGACCCGGGGACCAACCAGCCGCCCACAAGACTCGCTGGGGACCAGCCACCTTCCTGCTGCGTGGTCTCGTGCGCTGTCCTTGCCTGGGACTGGCTGCTTTCCGCAGCAAGCTGCCGGGGACCACAGCAAACCCGTTACAATTATGACTGTCAACATCTCAGATAACCAACAATTAAAACTAAAGCGGCAATTCCGCCATGGTTAAACACGAAGCAGGACAAAGGTTCTGAATGGGATTATCCGACCAGACAGGAATAAAGCAGAGAACTTCAGGCTTTTTAATAGCTCCAACCGTCCTTCCGGACTAAAGTCTGCATTGCAAAGACTCCCCCTCCCCCGCTCCCCCAGCCCCCATGTTTGACACGAGCTATGGCAGAGAAGGGGCGGGATTTCCGGCAGCGTCGCCACAGGATGTCCGTTAAAGTGGGGACTTTGCCAGGATTCCGGAAGTGTGTGCCGAGGTGGTTCGGTGTGTGGCGTCTGCAGTGTCTGGTGGTGGCCTGACTCAGTCTACCCCCCAGGTGGGTCCTCCGTGTCTACCTTGCGGCCTCGGTGAAGCCCTGCAGTGACATTTGTTGTGTCTCCCGGAGTTACAGTGCCGTGATTATCCAGTGCCGTGTCTTTTGTCTGTTTTTATTTTTTTTTCTTCCAGACAGCGGTTGAGGCGCTGGTGAGATTTTAGGCCTCCAAGCCTACACTGACCTTCCGCAGCCCCAGAATTCCCCATGGCGGAGGCCCCAGTCAACCAAGGCCAGAGATGTGTGAGCTTGGAAGATGTGTGCCTGTATTTCACTGAGGAGGAGTGGGATCTCCTCAGTGACGCCCAGAAGCTCCTGTACCATAACGTGATGCTGGAGACCTTCTCGCTTTTGCTCTCACTGGGACTTCCTATTTCCAAGTCCTTCCCAGGTACCCCGGTGACAGATGCCAATAGGAATTTCTTGTTAAACAAAGCTTTAGCCAAGAGGTTGGTTATGCAGGTTTAAGCTTGCTTTAGGATTTTGGTGTGGAGGATGAAGATATGGGCCTTGTAAGCAGGGCTTTTCTGTGATAGTGTTGTAGTAGACTTTTATTTAGCAGATATTGGGAGGGTATAAAGGGTGGAAGAGAGAGGGGGAGACATGGAGAGACAGAAGGGGAAGAGGAGAGAGAGAAAAGAAAGAAAAGAGGGAGAAGGAGAGAGACAGAGAGCTGCCTCTTCAGAAGAATGGTGGGGAGAGAGAAAGGCAGACAGGCGAACTTGCCGCAGTGGGCAGAGCGTAGTAAACTCTTAAACAGAGCCTTAATCCTAGAAGCCTACCTCTGTAACATTGTTAGCAATAAAATAAATTTTGTGACCATACA
Source organism: Ondatra zibethicus (assembly GCA_004026605.1). NCBI lineage: Eukaryota > Metazoa > Chordata > Mammalia > Rodentia > Cricetidae > Ondatra > Ondatra zibethicus. Next base: position 55,795 of record PVIU01004415.1, on the reverse strand, counting down.
CAGTCAGTGACCGTATAAAATGTTTAATATGTAGGAGACATTGTTAGGTTTGCTGTAGAGTAATGAGACATCCTTTAGAAGGGGAAAGGAATAGCTTTCATATGTGGAAAGGTGGAGTCCCGCATGTCAGAGGAGTTCCGGGAGAACTTGGCCTGAAACCATCTAGAAGCACTAAGTGTGAGAGTCCTTTTACACTGGACAAATGTGAAATAATTTTCATTCACAAAAATAGATTTACTCAGCATGACTAATTTCACAAACAAAAGCCTGCATGTATATGTGGTACAAGAAATTATTTGGCCACATCTCCAGCCTTCTTGCACCCCTGAGATTTCACTTCTAAGTGTGACAGATGCAGAAATGCAGGAAACCCTTCTGTTGCCTATATGTACCTGCCAGGCTCCTCTGCCATCACAGTGGAGGACGTTCTCAGGTGCGCAGAAGTCCTAGTGAGAGCTTTACCTCGACAACTTCCATTGTTAAATATGAGAAAAGAAAGCAATGCCACAGAAATGCATGTAAGGGTTTCATGGCGAAGGAAAGCCTTACGTACAGTAAGTGAAAGAAAACCAGAGTCAGTGCACTCCACCTCACTCACATGAGAGAGGCCTTGTGGGGAATTCTGCATTACATGACTGGAAAATGCTCAGTGGTCACCTCAGACTCCCACATCGGCACACAGCAGGAAGGCTCTAAATATTTCACCAATGTCGGAAAGTCTGGAGATGCTTTCAACGTGCTTACTGTGTAAAAAGTTCATATTGAATAAGTGACCTAGGAGTATAGGACTTTTGCTGGCCTTTGAGTTTAATCTTTCAAGTCCATTTAATAGCAGAGATTTCACAGTGGAGACAGAAATTTAGAGTTTGGAAAGTACACGCTTTGCTTGACATCTCATGAATCACAAGAAAATAGTTAGCAGTAGTAATAGCTTTCCTGAGCCAGAACCTGAAGTTGAACTTTGTACACTTGGTCATCTGCTTGGGGGAGATGTCCTACTTCAATCATGTATGTATGCAGAATGCTTTCGGGAGCTCTAGTGTCCCCAGGATATGTGTCATTTTGTTACCTCTTACTGTTTTCTTTTTTTCAGAAACCGTTTGACTTCTACCAGCAATCAGTTCCACAGTTTACATCAGTCACCCCAAAGTACCCAGGGAAGGGAGATTTATGCTTTCTCCTGATTCCTTGGAAGGAATTGCGTGATCTCAGTTCACTGGAGGTCCTCATTCCCTCCTGATTGCTTTGGTGTATAGATGACACAGCTTCTGAAAGAAATCTTTGATCTGGGATCTGCTGCACATTTCCAAAGGGTTTTATCTTCGTGGTTTCTTGACTTTGTGTGTACTGGGATGGATTTTTTTCAGGCTCCAAACTATCCAGCCTTGGAACTTCCTGGCCTTCATTGTTCTGGTTGATGCAATGACTTAATACAATTATCTGTTTCCTACCTAAACTGTTAAACTATTCTTTTTAATATGTGAGATTGACTTAGGAAAAGAATTGATCTTTTTCACCATGCTGGAAGGGACACCTTTTGTCAGGACCTCCAACTTTATATGTCTTAGATACCACAGCAAGGTGGCAGATAATAGTTGAACATCTAATTTGGCCTCATTGGTATTGTTGCCTAAGCCTTCTTTGGGAAACTTTGTGGGGTTTGGTAGGACCCAAGTGTGTGACCTGGGTGCTGGCTTTCAATCTTTCCATAGTTTTACTGAATTCACCCCAATGAGAGGATAGTGAGTATGACATCTGATACTTCAGTCCCTTTACTTAGGAAGTATGGAACATTCCCTGTCTTAGTCAAGTGTTCTATTGATGTGAAGAGATACCATGAGCATACAACTCTTATAAAGGAAAGCATTTAGTTGAGACTTGCTTACATTCAGAGCTTTGGTTCATTATTGTTGTGGCGGACAGCATGGCAGCACACAGGCAGACATAGTGCTGGAGAGGATAGCTGAGAGTTTGACATCTGATCATCAGGTAGCTGGAAGAGAGACACTGGGCATGACTTGAGCATTTGAAACCCCAACGCCTACCCTCAGTGACACACTAACTCCAGTAGGCCACACCTACTCCAACAAGGTCATGCCTCCCATTCGCTTCCCTAATGACTAAGTATTCAAATATATGAGCCTATGGGGGCCATTCCTAGTCAAACCACCACATGCCCTCAACACCTGAAAAGTATTCTTAAACCTGTCCAGAAGTCATGAGCTCTGCCATCCCAAAACTGATGCCCAAATCCAACAGTGTTTATGTGGGAAATTTAATTGAAACAGTTTGTTTTTGAAAGATAGAATTTTGTCATTTTATGAAGTGTTTAATTCATGAAAAATTAAAAACTACTTTTTTCCTTTAAAAAGTTTAAGCCAGAGACTGAAGATATTGCTCAGTGGCAGAGGTCTGAAGTTCAGTTCTTAGCACTCATGTTGGATGGCTCACAGCAGTCTATAGCTCCAGCTTCAGGATATCTAACCCAGTCTCTGGTATCCCCTGGGCACTGCACTTAAGTACATATAGCCACACAGCAACACATACGTGTACAGTAAAATAAACCATTTTAAAAATTAAGTCAAGACACTTAGTATTGACTAACTCTGGTGACTATTTTACTTCAGAATCCTAAAACAGAATTGACTATCTCTTTACGGAAAAAACTTTCAAAAATAAAACTAAAAACACTTAGATTTTTCATAAAAGGTTGGAGAGAATATAGCTCAGTGGTAGATTGCTTATATCATATGCGCACATAGTCCTGCAGTCCGTCATCAGTATTAAAAAGCAAAAACCTAGAGTAATATAAATAGTCCAGAAGTACTGTGCATAGAAGGTAGTAGTGTGAGCCATATGTCATTTTATCTCCTGCGGCCACTGCCAGAGCTATGGACACCATAGTTATCACTACAGGGGCAGGAAGTCTAGCACAGAATAAATGACTCAGCGTCAGTTATTCAGCCAGTGTTTGGATGCGCATGCCTTCTTTCCTACTTTTACTACCTTGGAACTATAGCTGATCTTCTCAGTAGTTAGTCGTGGAAGACAGTTAATATATGGTTGATTGGTTTTCTAAAATATGAATCATTTTATGTCAACGACTTTATCTCGACAATTTTGTGTAAAATTAGAGTACTGTATACATCCGAATTATACAGCTTGAAAACGGTTTTGAAAAACATGTCTTAATCGTTGGTTGGCAATGGCTGTGAAGAGACACCATGACCAAGTCAACTCTTATAAAAGAAAGCAGTTAATTGGGGGCTTGCTTACAGTTCAGTAGCCTGTTATCATGGCAGCAAGCTTGGCAATGGAGCAGTAGCTATGAGCCACATCCTGATCTGCAGCTTGAGAATAGGGAGACACTGGGCTTAGCCTGGGCTTTTGAAACTTCAGAGTCCACGCCCAGTGACACACTTTCTCCAACAAGGCCGCACCTCTAAACCCTTTCATATAGTGCTATTTTCTGGTGCTAAGCATTCAGATATATAGCCTTTGGGGACCATTCTTATTCAAACCACCACAAACATTTAACATGTATGCACATGTTATGCCATTACTACAATTCATGTCGTGGGTGTATCATCGCTGCCGTTAGGCCATTTTATCTCTCTCTCCCCTGTGTGACTCCTCGTCTACATTTAAACTGCCTTGTTTTATGTCACATGGGTTTGCATTTGCTGAAATCATATGAATGTTATAGTATATGCCTGATTTTGTTAACTTTGTTTTGTAAGCATAACTTCTAAGATTAATCTGTGTTGTTGAAAATATCAGTAAATGATTTCTTTAACTTCCAAAGTCATTTTTCACTGTATTGATAATACTACAAAGTTTTGTTTTGTTTTGATTTTTTGAGACAGGGTTTCTCTGTAGCCTCAGTGCCTGTCCTGAAACTTGCTCTGTAGATCCGGCTGGCCTTGAACTCACAGAGATCCACCTGTCTCTGCATCTTAAGTGCTAGGATTAAAGGCATGCACCACCACTGCCCGACTACACTACAAAGTTTTATCACACCAATTGTTTAAGAAAGTGTATGGAATGGATAGGTACAGAGAAATTCTAGAACCTGGGGCACAATCTGGAGTTCTTGTTGCAGTCTGGGAAGATATAGATACAGACAACTAGTTTGTCAACCTACTATTCATTCTGTTCTAAAACCTCCTTCTTTACTGGATTCTGGGTTTCCCAGATTATTTTTCCTTGGCCCTCTTCCTGTGCATGGGATACAGAAAAGAATGCCCCATTCTCCCAGAGGAGGGATCCACTTTATGATAGGCCCATAGCCTGTTTCTAACCAATGAGACATTGTGGTCTCTTTTAGAGACCCTTTAGGAAATATTCTCTGCATTTGAAAAGGAGAAACTTAAAGAGAGGTGGTCTTTTCTTCTGCTGTGTGTTGTCTCCAGGTGACACTTGACATCTTTGTGCCACCATTCTGCCACTGTAAAAGGAGTTAGTGTGTGGGCAAAGCTGCCATCTAACAGCCTGATTCCTTGGTGGTAGCTGAGCTTCTGACTTAAGAAAACCTGGAAACTGCTTTCTTTCAGATACTTGTTATATGAGAAATGAATATTCCTATTGTTCATGTCAACATGAGTCAGAATTTTCTAATATAGGTGCCCTGAAATAAATCACAGTAAAGCAAGAAGTAATAAGATTTTGAATTAGACCTGAGACTGAAGGAGAGTCATGAGCAAATATGTGAGACCCAGACACAGATTTACTGAGGCAGAATTGGTGAGAATAGACAGCTGAATATCGGTGGAAAGGGAGAAAAGCCTGAGGTTCTGGGACTCCTTAGTTCCTTGAGAGGAAGAGGTAAGAAACACAGAAAGTAGGGTGCGAGATGAGACCATCTGGGGAAGAGGCTGATGGCTTAGTCAGAATTTGGTTGTAAGTTAGCTGGAACGCATGCATTTGCTTTGAGCATGAGAGAATGTCTACAACGTTTAGGGTTGGCATGCTTTAAGAAAGGAGGCCAGGGACTGGAGCGTTACTTCAGTGGGTGACAGTGATTTATGGAAAAGCATGAGGACCTGAGTTCAAATCTCTAGTACCTGTGTTAAAAACTAGGTATGGCCATGTGCACCTGTAACCCCAGCACTGGGGAGGGTGGAGACGGTGAGCGCTAGAGCTTACTGGGTACTCTCTCCGCTCCAGGTGGGCAACAGATCCTTTCTAGAAGGAAGATAGCAGAGAATGATAGAGCAAGACACGGATGTCCTATGGCCTCCGCAAGTGTGTGCCTGTACACACACACACACACAAAAGAAGGCAAATGACTTTTGCTTGTTATAAGTGGAGGGCTTTTCTTACACTGTGAAAGGTGTTCCTTACTGTGTCTTCCCCTGATAACTGTTTTCAAGGGTTTAACTAATTCAGTTTATATCAATAACAGTAAAGAGGAATACATGATGTGATAAGCGATTTTGTGCTTGGGAAATCCCATTAAGGCTTTCACAATACTGACATTGGCCAAGAGTTATGATGTGGTTTGAACTCACAGAAATGTGCACATGCAAAGGGGGAGAAGGAGCAGACACTTGCACTCATGATGCTGCTCCCCACTCGGTCGTTATTTGGCAAGTGACTTAATTACTGCAAACCTCAGTTTGATTACATTTTTAAGTAGATTTCATAAACTGATTCTGCACAGCTTCTGCTTAATAATCCTTATTCTTGTACACATCGAGATTCTCAAAATTACAGTCACTTTTGTTCCCCAAATTCTCAAACTGCCAACGAGTTGTAGATTATGAGTATCAGTTCTTGAATTCCACTTTAGTTTCCTCCCCTTACCAAAGTCATTGCTACCTTGAAAACCTTGGGGTCTCAGAATGAAAAAGCTATTAGTATGTTGGTTGAGCTCAAAGGTTTAATATTATGTGTGTGGTGGTGGGGAAATACTGCTTCAAAAGCATAGGCGCAGCCATACTGCTTTCCCTTTTACTGGGAGAATCAAATGTCAGTGACCTGGAGACCATCTTTTCAGGCTCTGTAACTGGTGTATTGGAAAGATGGCCTTCAGGTACAGTGAGCCCCATGGCAGCCTAAAGTAAGAGAGTAGGTTCAGCCTACCAGAGAGATCACTAATGGATATCAGAATCTTTTGGAATGAATACACATTTTAGTTTGTTGCTTGTATTTGTTCCTTCTATGTGTAGTTTCCCTGGGAAACTTACTGGGAGGAATTAATTACACCAGAATAGGATCTGAGCCTTCCTTGTATCGTTGTGATCTCACAATAAGATTACCTAGAGCTTTAATATTTGTACATTCTAATACTAAAAACCTATTAATACTAAAAATCAAGTACCTACCATGTGCGACACGCTAGTTCAGATTGCCATCAATCTTTTCTGTTTTGTTTAAGTAGAATTTTTACTTTAAGAAAGCAAGATGCTGATGTGTTTGGAATATATATCACCACTCAGAAGTATGCGCTTCTTAGATTCTCAACAAGGCTAACTGTAAGTCCTAGGCATGTCGCATCACACTAAGGTAAAGCACTGTGAGCCTATCCCTCTGTGACATCAGAGATTAAGAAAAAGGCTATATGTGGCTTCCATCCTTTGGCTCCACTTGGGCCCTGTAATCCTACCATCTCATCCACACACTGGTTTCCAATGATGCAGATGCAACAATGATATGGGAGTCCCCTCTGTGTGCTATGATTATCATTAATGAATAAAGAAACTGCCTTGGCCTGTTGATAGGGCAGAACTTAGGTAGGCAGGGAAGAGAGAACTGAATGCCCGGAGAAAGAAGGACAGAGTCAGAGAGACACTATGGAGCCACTGCCAGAGTTAGAAATGCCATAAATTTGCTGGTAGACCACGACCTCGTGGTGATATACAGATTAATAGAAATGGGTTAAATTAAGATGTAAGAATTAGCCAATAAGAAGCTAGAGCTAATGGGCCAAGCAGTGATTTAATTAATACAGTTTCTGAGTGGTTATTTTGGGGCTAAGGTAGCCGGGCAGCCGGGATGAACAAGCGGGCCCTCCTCCAACACAGCAAGATCTCTGCCTTGTTTGTGATGTTCATGGTCTCAGTGACTGACTGGGTTAGAATTAGTTTGACTAAGCACTAATCTTGACAGTATCCCTGGATAATTTTAAATACATGGGCAATGTCTCCCAGTATTTAAGAAATTAAAACTCAAAAAGTAACAAGTTTTTTATTGAATTTTCATACCTAACTTAGTCTATACACACACACCACCACCATCACCATCTCCCTCCCTGCTTGTATTCTTATGTCTCTGGTATTATTCTTTCCAAATTCATGTCACATGGGTTCTTTTAATTCTCCCCACCCCTTTCCTTCAAACTTCTCCCCCACCATAGCCCTCTTTGTACTTTCATGACCTGCATCCACACTCATTCCCATACAGCCATGCACATAAAATTAGAAGCCAGGATCTGCATATGTTAGAGAACAAGTTATATTTGCCTTTTTGGCCAGTAAGTGGTTTGTTACAATTTTAATACTCCATGGAGAAAGGAGAAAACACATCTCCAGCTTCTTCTGGAAGTAGCCCAAGAGAAAAATCTGTGTATAGTAGATATACTCATATGTAAAAAAGGCAAACTTCAATATTTATCTACTTGATCATACAGCACACGTTACGAGTGGACTTGGACTTGCCATCAGTATCACTTCTCGGTCACTGTGAAAATACCCTGACCATGGCAGCTTAAAGGAGGAAGGGTTGGTTGAGGGGTTATAGAGATGTGGCAGCAGGCATCCATGGCAGGCACAACAGTTGAGAGCCGACATCTCAAACAACAAACAAGAAGAGAAAGCTAATGGGATTATAAGAGGCTCTTAAATCTCAAAGCCCTCTTTCCCCAGTGATGAGCTTCCTCCAGCATGGCCACATTTTCTAAGCCTCCCCAAACAATAGTCGTCAATTGGCGATGAAGTATTCAAATTCCTGAGATTATGAGGAACATCTCATTTAAACTACCAGTGTTGGTGATGCTGTTTGGAGAGGTTTAAGAGGTATGGCTGTAGTAATGAGAGTCATGTGGGCTGCTTGTCATCCCAGCCACCCTTGTCTGTGTCCCGCTGCCCTGCTCCCGGTGCCCGGCTAGCTTAAGCCCGAAATAACCACACCAAAATTATATTAATTAAACACTGCCTAGCCTATTACATCTAGCCTCTTCTTGGCTAACTCTCACATCTTGTTTTAACCCATAGTAATCTGTGTATCACCACGGGGTCGTGGCTTACCGGGAAGATTTTAACCTACGTCCATCTCAGGCCAGAGATTCATGGTGTCTGCCACCTTCTTCCCAGCATCCTGTTCTGTCTACTCCGCCCACCTAAGGGCTGCCCTGTCAAAAGGCCAAGGCAGCCTCTTTATTCAACCAATAAAAACAATACAAATACAAAAGGACCTCCTACACCATATGGCCAAAATGGAGGATGTTTGTGCTTGGTGGTGGCCATAATAATGTACATTCCAGGGTAAAGCTTCATTAGCATGGAGATATTCTGGGTGCATTCTGCTGTGATATTTTATAAGAGATTTCATGATGCATATTGATATTCTAGAGCAGTTCCTGAGAAATTGCACAGAAGCCAGTCTGCTACAAGCTATGGCCATATCTTTATTTATATTAGAGCCTAAATTCCTGCAGTCTTCCTTTAGTGAAGCAAGCCCTAATTCACACCGCTCCCCCTCACACACACACTTCTATCAGCCCTTGCTCCATCTTTTCAGGCACACTGGCTCCTTTTCCCTCTCCTCAAGCCATTTCCACCTCAGGGTCTTTGCAAATGCTGTTCTCTGTGAAGGTCTCTTCCAGACCTTCACATGGCCATTCTCTTGTACATATATTATCAGTTCTGCATGTAGCCTACTGTATGTATGTAGTATGCTGTCATCTAATGCATAAAATGAGACACAAATGTGAGCTGTATCTTCTAGTAGCAACATTTAAGTTGACTTAAAGATAACTCGGTAATATTTTGGTTCAGTCCAATATATCTAAAGTAGTATTGTTTCAAGAATTTAGTATAAAACTGTGTGTGAACGATGTACATGTGCATATACATGCATTTGTCCATTTGTATTCATGTGGATGTCAGAGGATAGCACATGTCTTCTCCTGCTACCTTAATTTTTGAGGCGGGGTCTCCCACTGAATCTGAAGCTGCCTCAGCTAGTAGTGAGTCCAGGGAGCTACCTATCTCCACTCCCCAATATTGGGTTATAGGCATGCATGGCCATGTTAGGCTTTTGTGTGAATGCAGTGCATTTAAACTTAGGTCTTTGTGCTTGCAGAACATATACTCTTTTCCACTGACCCATTTCCCCTGTCCCTTATTGTAAGGAGATTCTTTGCACACATTTTTTTTTTTCATAGTAAGTAAACCTAGCACATCTCTTAAAGCATGTCTCAGTTTGGACTAGTGATGTAAGTTTCTTTTGGATTGATAAATGTGTATAAATGTTTTGCCTACATGTATGTATGTACATCATGTACACGCCTGGTACCAGAAGAGGTCAGAAGAGCGAGCATATCGGATCCCTGGAACTGGAGTTGCAGACAGTTGGGAACTGCCATGTGGGTCCGAGGAACCAAAGCTGGATCGTCTGCCAGAGCAACAAGTACTCCTTACCACTGAGCCATCTCTCCAGCCCCGTTAACAATGTTTTAAATGTTCAAAAGTCACATTGGATAATGGCTACTGCATGAGACAGCACACTCCTAAAATGGCCATCTACTTCTTCCAGTTCCTCCAGTGTATCATTTCCAAAACATTTACTAGAGTTTTGAGTTAGCCTGTTCGTGCTTTTGCCAAATTCTCCTTTCCTCTTGCTTTTGAATATAAAGTCTCAAAGACCAGGGCCTTCACTCTCTTCTGTCATAGCCACAGAACTCAGTATACTTGTCGATCTTAAATAGTTGACAAAGTCATGGTATTGTTCCATCAATGGAATTTGCATGTGGTTTCTGTCTCAGTCTTTCTCCCTTTTTATGTCTTCCAGATAGGCAAACTCCTACACAATGCTGACCATCCAGGGTGGCTTTTCCCACTTCTTACTCAGACTTTATCATATAAGTAACGGGTATTGTCTGGACCCCAGAGATTTCCCAAAATAGCTTTGGCTCCTAGAGAAAGTGCTCTCTGGTCTGCCTTTGAAATTACTTGCAAGTTCGCTTTTCACTTGTACCAGGCAAGAAGAAAACAGTTCAAAGCAACTTTCAGGAATTTCCTGTCTTTCGCTGATTAAACATTACAAAGGTAGACTGTCCATTGTTATTAAAATTTTAGCCAGTGGTTTGTGGTCAGTTACAGGCCTTGAAAACTCCCTGGAGGCCTGGTGTTCTGGGAATTTCTCTGCATTGCTGCTCTGGAGAAGATCCAGGCTTGTTGCTAACTTCTGTGTGATAGTGGACCATGGGTTCCGATCTGTCTGCTCATTGCCTCCATCAGTAAAAGGAAATCACAGTTATGGCATACTTCCAGTGTAGGATAATAGAGAACAGAACCATAGGGGCCCTTATGCACAGTCATGCAAAGCAGTGGGGTTGTCCTACTAGCTAAGCTTCTATCTGAAGTGCAGACGTAGAGTCTTGGAGGCAAACCAGTAGTATAAGCAGAACAGGAGATGTAAGTAGGCTTCAGAAAGAATTCCTGTTTGCTGGAACACTTCTAGAATCTTGTTTGGTGTCCAACTGCATTCGCATATGACTGTTCCGTGGTGAACAGAATAGGGAGAAAGTAACCAGAGTCACCCTACCCTTCCTTACCACCTCTTCTTCCTCCTTATCTCTGAATTATATTGTAGAACAAGCATTGCTTGGGATTTGCTGATGGAAGGATGGCTACATTTAAGATTGGTATTAAGAAGATTTTCAATTTAGAGTTCGTTCATTCATTAAAAGATATGTCTTTGTACTCCTGAGTAAGAACTGCAGACGAGAACAGAAAGCCCTTTGAGGGCCTTCCAGTCCAGCCCGTGGCACATCCACTGAACAAGAGCTCAATCTTCCGTTAGTCATGATGAGTGCTTACAAGGAGAAGAATCAGGTGGCATCTCACAATTGAATTGAGCCCTTTCTGCTAAATTCTGCAGGAGACAGAGGCTTTAGTGGATGAGGGGAGTCAGGGACAGTTTTAGACAGCGGGAAAAGCAAATGTCAACCTACTGAGGTAGGACCTCTTCTAGCATAATCAAAAGACTTAAGAAATAGTGGCCTAGGCTGTGCCCCAGGGGACTCCCAGGTCAGGAATAATGAGGCAGAGCCCACTTTCTGCTTTTCTCCTCAAAAGGGCTGAGAATTTGTAGCCTGAATGTTCTGCCTCCATTTAACTGATAACTTGGAGTTTAGCTCCTACATGGTATGGCAAGCCCTTCAAAGTTTTGGTTTTCCCATGCTCCCTTCACTTCTAGCTAAAGTTCCCAAGTCCTCTTCTTGCAGTAGCAGGCTGTGGGCACTAGGGGGCAAGGAAACATTCCCCTACATTTCTTTTGGTAAACTACTCAACAGTGAAAAAAATGAACTTGACCTTCACGTTGAGTGAGGAATTTGCAAATGAAATCACATCATGCCTTTCCAATCTTATTCAAACAGTACAAGAAGAAACAAACATTTCTCTTAATGAGTTTGTTGGTACTATTTAATTTACTCCGAATTAAAGAAGCACCACTGAGCTGCTGTCTCAGAGAAGCTGTAGCAATCTCATGACGATGGTTTAAAAAATAGCAAAAACAACAAGAACAAAACAAAAAACAAAACAAAACCCTCAAAACCAAAAAAAAAAAAACTATTTCAGGGGACTTTTCAAAATCCTTAAATCTGGTCCAGGGATCTTCAGCATCGTTCCAAGATCACTTCCATACAGGAATGAGGGTTGGGAGCAGCACAAGCAAAGAGAGATGTCAGGATCTTAAGTATGTGATTGGCAGGCCGGTGCCATCCGAGTTGACAGGGTAGCAATAAGAAGACAATGTGACTTCCACTTAAAGTTGGGTGTCACCAGGTTTTTGCTGAACTTCTGGAAACTGTGTTTCCAACACATGATAAATAATGATACCTCTAGGGGAAACAGAAAAATAGACAAGGCTACTCATTACTACAAATTGGTCATGGACTGGGTGGTGTAGACCTCACTCTGATCACATTACAGTGATTGCTGCTGCAGATGGCAGCCCCATGCCAGTCACGAGTAAAATCAGATAATTAGCAGATGTCACCAGTGCCGATCTGTTGATGTTTAAAAATGGAACGAGTGAATCAGTGCGCTATTTAGGAAAGTAAGGATGTGCCAATCATTCTGTCGTTAGGAGCCTTGTGTGGACAATATGGCCCATGTGTCATCAGGGTACTGCAGCATGGCCATGAAAAAGAAGATGGAGGCCTATATCTCTAGCATAACTATGAGAAGCAACTGTATTTATAAATACCACACTGTGCAGATACCTTTAACGTCTCCAACAGTATTTAAAACTAATGACTAAGGCAATGTCTCACTGTTATCATTGTCATTGTCACTGTCATCATTAAAAGCAAACGACACAGTTTAAATTGAGACCTAAGCTCTCTTCTCTAGACACATTGATGACGGGATATGAACATGTATTACGTAAGAAGCATGTAATGAGAAAATAGACATTACGTGTCTACAGAAAATTCACAGGCACAAGAAAATAAGAAACGAAAGTGTGACTTACAGAAATTGAATACAGCAACAGGACTGAAATGGGGGTGGGGAGGCATTCTCTAAGCCTCTCTCTCTTTGCACATCATGGCAATCCTGTGGTGTTAGGCCTCCTATTAGCCTCATCTTGTAATAGACTTGGGGGTAGGGGAGACTGGGTAAAGTGGCACCAGACACGCCAACAAGTCTGCCCACTGTCCATTCATTCTGACCACTTTGTACCTGCCCAGGCTTCCGCCACACCCTGCATTTCCTTTGAGTATTTGCTGCTTGTATGGAAATTGAATGCAGTTTGTATCTTTTTAACAAGAGCTTATCCACTAGGTGGCTTAGGATTTTCCTTATGTTATCATTTGTGCTGCTTCTGACAACACAGAAGTAAGCTCTATTTGTGGCCAATTCTGCATTCGGTTGTAACCTCGAGTAAGTGCTCTTACTACCAAATCCTTACCATGTGCTGCGAACTGTGCTAAACTTCTCAATACAATGACTATGTGGTGTAAATGTTATTCCCATTTCACACATGAAGAAGCTGAGGCCTAAGAGAAATTAAGTGACTTTCAAATAGCAACGTATCTAGGAATCAATTAAACAAGCCTCTGAACCTGGTCTGTGTGTACCCACAGGGCTACTAGATATTCCCCCAAAGCTGTGCTACTCAGTTGCTCTCCCGAAAGCAAAGGTGCTTCTCTCAGGGTGGACTTCGCCGCCATCTGTCCACAGAGGAGATAATTAAGACTGAAAGTAGTTCCATGTTCTCCCGCAGCCGCACAGATGGCAGTTGAGTCAGCCTGCGATGAAGAGGTCTTTGTCATTTTCAGATCATCTCTGCATGGAGTTACCGTCTCCAGTAGGTCTCCCGGTGTGTGGACTGATGACAGGCATAACCGTGGCGAGTTGATGAAATGGTTAGGCATACTGCACATGCTCCCCAGAGTACAGAGCACTTCAGACAACAAGCCATTCTATTGGTCGTTTAAGCTATCCTGTCACAGAAGTGGATGCTCAATTGTGTGAGCTTTTCGCAGGAGTGATAAGAATAAACCACATACTTACCCCAAGTAGAGCACGAAGAACAGACCGAAGAAGTGGCTCCTCCAGTCTAGCTTAGCGAAGGAATGGCTTTAACTGGAGGAGGGGCTCTTTATAGGAGAGGAGCATGGTTACTTATGAATGACCACACCATGGAAGAAAAGTCTTCCTTCAACCAACCATTAAGTGCCTCTAAATCAGCTGGTAGGAACAGGGCCTCTTCAGCCCCTCCTGAAGTTCCTCTATGGTGGAACTTGTAGCTCTCCTGTGGTAACTGCAGCTTTTGGGAGTCCAAGAGGGCAATGGCCATATCATGTCCACAGGACGGCACTCCACAGCATCAGTAAGTAAGGGCTGGCCCAGAGGGACCAACACAGTGGAGTTCTAGTCCTCATCTGATGCTCTTTGGCCCACAGTTCTCACCTAGAAAGGGAAGGTAAAGGTGGCGTGGTTCACTCATTTCAGCGAGGGGAGGGAAGGGCAGAGGCTCGACAGCTGCAGAATTTCTGAGCTGCAAGTGGGATTTGAGTAGGGAGGGCTGATTCTCAGGTGGGTGCCCTTTCCACAACAAGCTATTTCCTCCCTCAGGTGCAATTTAAAATTAAAGCACAAACTGTCTTCAGTGAGTGCCGGTGACCTGATTAGATGATCAAGATTTTATTTTTTAACTTTGTTTATTTGTTTTATTTATTGCCTTTTTTTCTAGACAGAGGTTTCTCTGGGTAGCCCTGGCTGTCCTGGAACTGGCTCTGTAGACCAGGCTGGCCTTGGATTCAGAGATATACCTGCTTCTGCCTCCCGAGTGCTGGGGTTAAAGACATGTATCACCACTCTGGCATTGTTTTGATTTTTTAAAATCCACTTTTTTGTATAAGGCCACTTTCCTATTAAATAGCCTAGGAGCATGGAATCAAACACATTTCAGGGTTGTCTAGTTTGGAGTTTATGTGCTTGATGGATAATTAGCAGGCTATTAACAGAAAAGGAGATGGTTTAATGGAGGTGGTGGGAGAGCCAGAAGTGCGGGCTGCCCACTCACGCTCTTACCTCTACATATTCTGGAAAATTAGTAGGTATTTCCCTTTCGCTCAGCTCACTAAGTGATTTAGTTCTCTTCTCTTCCTTACCCTGCTAAGTAGTCTTAAAGAGACATTGATTGGCAGCTCGCTTCAGGTCTCCCACACAGCTATGTAGAACTCCCACCCATTCCTAAGATGAGCCTTGTATTTGATATGCCTCAGTTTTCCACTGAGATATCTGGCCGTTCTTAAAGGACAGTGTCTGTGTTCTTTTCCTTGTATAGTACCTAGCGCTATGTCAATTAAAAGCGCCATGAAGGGAAAATAGCATTATACTGGCCCACGAAACAGTGTAAGAGTCAAAAGGCTCTGTTTTCATTTTTTTAAGTGCAGTCTATAAAAATGTAGCAGGGGGAATAGAAGGAATGGATGCCGTACCCCCCCCCAACATTTCTTCTAAAATGAAATGTCCGTGAGCTGTGTCCTGTAACCCTCTGGGTTCTGCTGTAATGGAGACTGGGCTGCTCAGCGCTACAGGCAGCGATGCTCTTTGGACCTGAAGCACTCACCCTGCAGCTGATGGGGAACTCCCTGGATAGGAGCCAACTGGTATGCTTCCGCTGATGCTGTCAGTGGCACGAGTTCTTGCCAGAGCCTTCCCGTGCATTCCTCTCCGTACTTTTGAAAACCGACATGAAATTTCTTTATCTGCCCCCATTCTCCTTGCCCCATTTCTCCCCCACTGCGCAGGGCTTGCTGGCATTCAGATGGCAGGCCTGGCAGGCCACCTATGGAGAAGTGCCTCTGGCACTGAGCCTAGACACTGAAAGTTAGGCTCGGAAATTTAGGATCCTGATTTTCCCAATAGCCTTCACTTGAGTAGAGACAGATTGTTTGCAGCTAGCCCTGGGAGCAGAAGCTGCCTGACTTTGCATTGTGACAACTGACTAAAAGGACCTGTGCTTAGCCAAGAGTCCTGAGCTGGCTGTTGGGGCTGATTTGGTTCTCAGAGCTCTCCTAATGACCATGGCCTGGAGGGCTCAATTTCAAAGAATAAGTCAAGAAGGAACAGCTCCAAATTTGCAGCCTCAGAGAAGGAGGGTCAAAAGCACATGTGTATATGGGGGTGGGGGGCACAGGGTCTTTTCATGGAAGCTGATGCAATGCTAATGGCCTTTTAGTTAGAAATATTCTTTCTGAATCTCAGAGCTGCACACCTGTGAAGTTGTGTTATGGTTGCTGACGGACTCACCCGAGCTTGTGTGGCAAGTTAAATGGCAGAACTAGGCCTGAGCACCAGGACCGTGTGGGACTCATAGCAGCGTTTCTGTCTCATTGATTAAAAAAAGATAAATGCTTGTGATAGGACAAGCCTGTGGTCTTAGCACTCAGAATGCTGAGACAAGCAGACCCTGAGTCTGAGGCCACCCTGGGCTGCATAAGAAGCCACTGTCCGGAGACACCAAGAGCTGGAGATGAGGCTTCACTGGTGGGACACGGAAGTGTTGGTTCTTAAGACTTAGACCCAAACTCCAGGATTTATATATAGCAGCTTTATCTTGCCGTGATAATTCTTATATTTTTTATGTGATTAGGTTTTTCCCCTCAGATTTTTGACCCTTTGTAAGTCTAATGTTCTCATTCTTGAGCTCATTGATTATACAGGAATATCATAACTGACCCAGTCATCCCATATCAGAAATATACCAGTCCCCCACTAACTTTTAGCTTCACACTTATCTCCATGTAGCCTGATTGCTTGGGTATCCTCTCATGCTTTTATGATTGTAGATTTGCTGTGTCCAGATTAACGTCATCTAGTGTCTGAGCACATTTCTTCAAAACTCCAGGGAGTTGTTTTCTATAATTTAAAATTAATATGTTGAGGGATGCCCATGTAGTACATTACTAAGGCTAGAGTATGTCTTTTCTGGATACTATTGCCTTTCGGATAATGCTTGGTCTCCTGAGAATTTTTACTTGGCAACAGAATTCGTAATTTGACTAAGAACTCAAAAGACTCTTAAGTATTTTGGGATGGTTCCAAACATACATGTATTGTCATGTACAGTCTCTACCCCCAGTTTACTACAGCAACAAAACTCAAGGCTGCTCTTTTGTTTAACCTCACCTTTTTGAGGCTGTTATCTGTCATAGCGCAAACTCCATAAGGCTGGAGTTGAGTGAGTCACTGTGTCCCTGGCATGCCGCTAGTGACTGCAGAAATTCCAGCTGGACTAATGAACATGTACTCTTAAATTTCATACTTTGCATCTCTCTGGTCAGAAGAAAGTTAGGTTCTAACTTAGGCTGTAGTTTTCCTTTTCCAAATGGTGTCAGGTGACTGGGACAATGTTTGACTCCAGGGCCTAATTAACTCCCTGAAGTCTCCCTCTGGGAACTGAGAGCAGGGAGCTAGAGGCTCAGACTCACACGCAGGCTGGGAATGGATCTTCCAGGACGACCTAGACAGGGGGAAGTCACCCAAAACTGAAGCTCTCAAGATGTTCTTTATCCAGATTCCACAAATCCCTGCCTCGGTTGGCTAAATACATCACAACACAGCAGAGACTACTCTGCCATAAAACATGATGATGGAGAAAAGCATGGGAGAATGAGATGCCCTGGGGAGCAAGACAGGCTGTGGTTCCATTTCAGGTCACAAAGAGTGTCAGCTTGTAGATGCACAGAGGCAGAAAGGTACATATGGAACATCCGTAGTGTTTCTGTAGGAAGTGGGTACACCTGCAGGTATTTTTATTTTAATGAGCTAATTCATTCATTTATTTATTTTGGTGTTGAAGATTAAACCAGGGACCTATAAATGCTTAACCGCCACTCCACCATTGAGCTGCTTCCACTGCCACTTGATCATAAGTAGTATATATAATAATCTTTTCACGTCTTATTTGTCTATCTGAAATATATTTGAGAGGCAAAGCAAAACAGCCCAACAAGTAGAAGCACTTGACACACAAGCCTACAAGCCAAGTGACTGAGTTTAATCTCTGGGACCCACAGAGAATAGAGAACTGACTCCTAAAAGTTGTCATCTGTTCCACAGAGAGAGAGAGAGAGAGAGAGAGAGAGAGAGAGAGAGAGAGAGAGAGAGAGAGAGAGAAATAATTTCTGGAATTATGAATATTTTTTCTTCTGGTTTTTGTCTTATCATATCATAGCAATTGTTTTCTTATAGTGAAAATTCCTTAACAATTTTACAACATTCCCATTGAAAAACTTTTTTTGGAAAGAGAAGTACTTGCTCCTCAAACCAGAGCAATGGCAAGCAAAGACTCTTATTCCAGACACATCGGGAAATGAAGGCCCCTACTGTTTGTTAAAGAGTTGATGGCTGTGATTACCTGGTTGTTTCATGGACTAGTTCTGTTTCTGGTCATTGTAGAGACGTCTGCCTTGTGACACTGACAGGTTTTGTAGAGAAGTCTCTTCCTTTGGAACAGAGCAGCCGTGCGTTGTGTACAGGTTCCATTCAGGACAACAACAGGGGACCACATTCCCTGAGAGCATAGATCTTTCAGACGGGGGAGCAAACCTTCCTCCTTTCATTTGTCGGACTGCCTCATGGGCCATAGCACCCACTGTTTGCAAATGTGACCAGACCATCACTCTTGAAGCTCCTGATCATCATAACCCCAGAAGCATTACTTTCTAGAAACTTCTGTGTGTTATAACGTATCAGATGGGCCCCAAATGGTGACATTTACTGGGAAATAACAATACGGCAGCTAGTAAGTCACCAAGGACATTTGTAGCTCTTGCCTAAGGACGATGTGCAATTAGTAACTGGTGGGAAACCCGTGATCCTCATATGATTGCCACATGGTTAAAGCCCAGTCTTGACACATAAAATTTCCCTAACCAGTGTGTGTTAGATGAATAAATATGCCGTATAGCTATTCTGTTACAGGATCCCACTGCAAATACACACTTCGTATAAGTCTCCTCTGACCTACTTTTTTCATACAGATTAGCTGCATGAAATCGAGCCATCTCTTCAGGCAATTATGATAAAGTTCTAAAGATAGGACTCAGTTCTTATCTCTTGAAAGATGCCTAGGAAATTTTAATCTCTTAAATTCCTATTTCCTTAATTCTTTTAATAGATACAAACAAACCCAAAGTCAACGTGAAACACATATGGAGAGCCTCGCAGTTAAACCATCCGCTAACAGAATAATTCTTGTACACATTTTGTACAATTCTGGTGCACATTTTGGGGTGGGGGCGGGGAGAAAGCCATTAGCCGGCATCTAGACATGAGCAGCGAAACTCTGGAGCGCAGTAACCTGCCGTTTTATTGGGAGGGTTTTATGATGTCTGTGCTCCCCAAAACAATCTTCTTTGGCCTCCTTCTCTTTCCTCTCAGTGTTGTAAGGATGGGCGTGAGAAGAGCAGTTCCCAGAGAAGGAGCTGAAAGGGGAGAAGTAAAAGGGATCTGACTGTTATTAAACACCTATTGTGTGCCAGGCATTTTACAACGAGTGTTTCTTTAACTCTACTAAATGTCTGCCAAGTAGTTATTAACAGCACTTTGTGGATCAGGTGGTGTGGTCAGCAAGGGTAAGGGGTTCACATGAACTGGTAAGCGAAGGAATGCCTGCGCTTGATCAGAACTCAGGCTGTTCTGTCTTAAAAGTCTGAAGATTTTCGCTGAGCCTGTCAGTAGTGCAGAAATAGAAACAGTCTGGACAGTTTTCCCCTCGGAAGACTCAGTGACTTGGAAGGCAAGGTCAATCATCATTTAACCCATGGAACAGTCTTTCTCCGGTCTCCACCTACTTGGCTGTGGCCTCTGGGTTTGAGCAAGTGAACCCTGGGGCTTAAGCAATACAAGGACTGTGCTGTCTGAGGCCGCCCCAGCTGACTCAACCCTTGTCTGGGTTACTGTCCTTATTTCATTCTTCCTCTTCTTAGTTTCAGGTCCCAGCCCCACTGTCTGTGCCCTTTGCACAGAGACCAGGTGGCCTGCCACACTTGCACAGGCCCCAGTATTTATAGCAAGTCCACTCGTGGTGCACAGTACATGTTTTTATTGCTCCAGAGGTCTGTGAGAACTTGAGTTTTATACATAAAGGTGAGAGATCTTTCTGGCAAGAGCTGGGAAAGCTGTGGACATTTCCTTTAGCCTGCTTTCCTTCTTATTTGTGTTCCTTTCTAATGTTCCAAAATTAAACAGCGTGTTTATTTTTCACTTAAACTGCACAATGTTAACATTGTGCCTATGGTATAAAATTAATTTTAATGAGGTGATGTCAGTAGTATATTAGGACTGTTCATTTATGGCCCTCCTTTTGCAAATGTTTTAGCAACTTTAACTTATGTATGTACTCTGGGAGTCAAGAAGGTGCCAGTGATAAATTCATTTGGCATCTATAAAAACTGTCTGTCTTGTTTTCTTTCTTTCTTTCTTTCTTTCT
Source organism: Ondatra zibethicus (assembly GCA_004026605.1). NCBI lineage: Eukaryota > Metazoa > Chordata > Mammalia > Rodentia > Cricetidae > Ondatra > Ondatra zibethicus. The sequence continues at coordinate 35,617 of PVIU01004415.1, read as the reverse complement.
TTCTTTCTTTCTTTCTTTCTTTCTTTCTTTCTTTCTTTCTTTCTTTCTTTCTTAAACTGGGGTCTTACTATATAGCCATAGCTGTCCTGGGATTTGTTATGTAGACCAAGCTAGTCTTGAACTCACAGGAATCCACCTGCCTCTGCCTCGCAAGTGCTAAGATTTAAAGGCTGGTCACTGTGCCACCATGCTCAGCACCATCAGTCTCCCAGCTTTCAGGTGCCAGAGAAAAGGGAAACAAAAGCCATTGGAGCACTGGCTCACAACTCTCATAGCACTCATCCAGATCGGCTTTCCCTTGGGACCTGTCCTTTCAGGTGGAAAAGGCATAGAATCTTATTTTCCTATCATATCCATAGTGAGCTACTACAAGATTGATATTGTATAACATATGCTGTTATATTTCTCACGTTACTTAATAAAATCAGGTATTTTCTCATTAATAAATGCTTTCCTGAAGCATAATTTTTGTATATTATATACCATTCCTTTCTAACACAACTTATTAGTATTTGGTATTCCCCTGTAGTTGGAAGTTCAGATTATTTACAGTTTGTCCTTACTATAAAAACATGTTAAATGGGAGGTTGGAGAGATGGCTCAGCAGTTAAGAGCACTGATTGCTCTTCCAGAGGACCCAGGTTCAATTCCCAGCATCCACATGGCAGTTCCCAACTGTCTGTAACTTCAGTTCCAGGGGGTCTGACACCTTTACACAAAGGCACATAAAATAAATAAATAAATAAATCATAAAAAATTATAAAAATGTTAAATGTATTGCTATATATGAATTTTTAAGTGTAGTCACTCTAATTATAAATTTCTATTACTAAAAGGTTATCAGGTGAAATGTCTGCGTATTTTGAGGGGTTTTGGTACATTTTGGAAAAGTGTGATCATGTTTGCTTTCTACAACCTTTCATTCCTGTCCCTCCTGGCTTGTTGTGTCTGATTGGTCCTAACCTTCCATCCCAGCTCATGATTTGTCCTTCATCAGGATCAGGGAACATACTGTATCCATCTTCTCTGTGCTTGCCGACACCTCCTCTGCCTCTCAGTCAGCATGGCTGGGCTGCGATGAAAATGCAGCCCACACTGAGCATGCTCAGTGTCTGTACTGAAAGTCAGAGGCTTGCAAGCATGTCAGATTAGGCAGGGACAGCTCTTTGTTAAACTTAATAACATGCTAGGGAGATGCTTCATAAGTAAGGTTTCTCATATGGTTAATTTTCTCTTTTGTGGGCAGAGTTAATGTTATACTTTTCTCATACAAGACTGATTTAACAAGGCACATGTGAAGACAGATTTTTATATACGTATTCAATTTTCATTGGAAATAGCTTTGAACTTGTTTGCATGTTTAAAATGAACAAGTACATTGACTTCATATTCCATCTGCCACTTGGGATGCCTGTACATTTAAATATAACACCCATTCATTACTTTGTTCTGGATTTTCATCTCTTCTTTATTTCTTGCCCAGGTCAAGGTATTCAGATGTTAACTGTACTCATAATATAGAAGCGAGTGTTCCACATATCAGATTATTGTAATAACAGGACTTTGACATTGCACTAAGAAAACACACCATTCCATTTGTTGTATACACATGTCCTGAATAGTCATTATGAGTAATTAATTTTTCCATGCTGACATAAGAATTTTTATTGGCTCTTCGAAAACTAGTTTCAACTAGTTTGTAGACTGACCACAGAGAGCAAGGCAAGTGAAAATAAAAATATTCAAGCCACTAATCCTTAAAGGTCAGTTCTTTAAAGGCATCTCAGTGTAGTTAAACCATTGCCTCTCTTTTGGAAGAGTAATGATACTATAGATGAGAATTCTATTCTCTTAAACATTCAGTTTTATCATTCTACTTTGCTACTGCCTCTTCCTGCATTGCAATGTTTGCTGCTAGTAATCCTTCACGGAGCTCTGCCTAATAGGCCTAGCTTGGCACTTGCTGACTTTCAGAGCTATCCACGGTGATACAGTGGTCGGAGCCCAGCTGTCAGCTTGTTTATGCCTCAGTTCGGAGCCCTGGGGTCTGCTGTAGCACCTGCACTGAGTGAGCTGAGGTTTCATAATGGCAAGTACTTCAGTTTTTTCGAGTGTTTACCAACGCTGCAGTTGTGATGTAGTCTCCCAGTCGTTTGTAAGACTCGTGGCAGACCTACAGGCCTTTTCCCTTGTAGAACTTTGGTCTAGAGCGGCTGTGTCTCTGATTCCAGGTCACACGCCTGTAGCTCAAAGTAGAGATGTTCAAACTCAGGGTTCTTTTTTTTTTTTTTTTTTTTTTAATCTTAGACCTATGTCCTTTCCCTCTGAAAGACACTGCTGTCTTTTCATGCATCTGTTTATTCTGTTGATAGACAGGCCCAAAGAAAAAGCCTCGGGGAAAGAAAGAAATGGTAAAGTTAGACAGTTCAGGCCTTCTGGAAATATCCTTGCTGAGAATATCAACCTTCGTCAGTACAACCAACTCCCCACCTCTCCAACCACCTTTGAAGAAGTGAAGCCTAAAGACATGTTCTTTTCATTCCATGTGGTTTTGTTTGTTTTAGCTACTCATGAGATATAATGAATAGAAAAATTGAGAGGTAATACACAGATTAAAGATAGCATTTCCTCACAATTTTAATCGTCATGGGTTTGATCCAGCACTCGTGGAGAATACATTGTTCAGTGTGACACAGGTAATAGTAGCAAGGACACTGGAGGAAAATGGTCTGCTTCGAAATTCAAACACACTAAAACTCAGCTGAGACTAGAGAGCCATGATGGAGACGATGAAGTGGCCTGAGATGCTGAATAATGCAGGCGCATATGAGCAGACAGAAGACCTACTTCCTCAAGCTACCTTGCTCCTCCCAATTCTGAGCAAAATGTTCATTTTTTCGATGTTTTTAAATTGCTTGCTGAAGAATTCCAAATATGATTCTTAAGTTAAATATTTAATTTTAGTCATGAAGTCCTTGTGGCTGCTTGTTTTCAGCAAGGGCTGTTTCACATAGTGTCTCCTAGAGAAGCTTGTAGCATCTACTTTTCAAATTTCACAAAGATAATAATGTTCGTTTGCACATAATCCCCCTTTGAGGTCATTACTGTTCTAGCACCTGGTTTTCAGATGAGGAAACTCAGGCCCGACTTGATCACTAGCAGTGAAGTAATACGGTCAGAACGGGACTCAGGTCTGCGTGGTTTGCTGCCGAAATCCAGGTACTTAAATGCCAGCTCTCCAACACAGAGAGTGCTGAGCAAGTAGTTAGGAAGCTCATTGTTCACTGAATAAGAGGCTGTGTTCAAGGTCGTAGAAACAGAAAGCGCTGCAATTGAAGCTTTATAAAATGGCCAGTCTTCAGCAATGTTCCAGCGACATCATAAAACTAAAGGAATAAAAAGGAAGTTGCTTAAGGTCAGGCCTGTGGCTCTGTGAAGTTCTTCACAACATCTGAGACTTGAGGGCTCACTCTGAGGACATCCTCTCTTCTAGAGCTGGGCAGAGCATACAATAGTTTCCTCATGGAAAATTCCTTCAGATTTCATGAAGGGTTTCCATTGTCAAAGGGGATGTTCTCTCCTGAGCTCATGCTTAGGACTTTGAGGTGACCCTGACTTTGGCTCTTGGCTTACGCAGCACAAGGCATCAATGCCCCTCACTGCAGCAGCGCAGATGGATCTCTCCCACACATTAAGCTACCACTGAAAGCACACCCCCACAGCGCGTCCGTGCTTTCCCCTTCTAGCAGCATGTAGAGAGTCAAAGTTCAGTGGCCTAGTTGTCCTCCCTGGATGGGCTTTTGAGTCTCCCAAGGCAAAATGATATCTTTCTACTCTAATCAGTAAGGCTGTAATTGGATCAGGACCATCTGCTAGGCACTTCACCGTATTTATGGATCTCATTTTCTCCCTGTGTGCTCCTTTCTATTGCCCAGGTCAGCGGGGCAATGAGAAGCAAGTTAAGTTGTAGAATATTGCATGCAAGTGATTCATTGCAGGTATATTTTATCCACCAGTGGCTTCCTCACTCTTGCCATTGCCTTTTCTGATGTAAAATACCTTTTTTTTAAAAAAAATTATTTATTTATTTATTATGTATACAATATTCTGTCTGCGTGTATGCCTGCAGGCCAGAAGAGGGCACCAGACCTCATTACAGATAGTTGTGAGCCACCATGTGGTTGCTGGGAACTGAACTCAGGACCTTTGGAAGAGCAAGCAATGCTCTTAACCCCTGAGCCATCTCTCCAGCCCTGTAAGATACCTTTAAAGGGCTGGCATGCCTTAATACAAAAATATTGGAATCTTGAACCATCAGCCTGAGTCTTTGGGATTTTCCTAGTGAGGGCTATTCCACTGCGTAAACAAAATTAGCTAGCAGCTTCCCTGGGTGAGTTGGGTTTGCTAAGAAAGGCCAGAGTGAGGGGTGAACCATGAACGCCAGGAAAGGCTTCCTCTTGGAGAAATGAAACGGAGATTGTCCAGAAAAGCCTAAAAGGGAGGATGGTCAAACTGAATACATGATGATGGCTATAAATCTCAGAACTTTGGGCTTATGGTGAGGAACCCTTGATTTTCACTGTATGAAATAATTGATTACTTTGGCTCCTTCCATTCTACTAAAATGTCAGTCAGAGAAAACTACACTCTGGGAAAAAACACAACAACAACAACAAAAAAAAATACAAAACTACACTCTGGTCTAGCTGGCCATTCTGGTCTTTGGTGGCTTCTGAGAGGTTTGTTAAAGTACCATGTGACTTTAGCTTGTTCATCCCCCAGAAAAGGACTGAGGAGCTGACAGCCTCTCTCTTTTCTGTCTGACTTCAGTATTCCTTCTAAATTGACTTACTGAGAACTTCAGCATTTTGGGCTGAAAAACCCCAAAGGCAGCAAGCAGCTTCAGCCAGTTTGATATGGCATCAGGACTGTTGCCAGAGAGGGCATGCTAATACGGGAGCATCAGCCTAGGCTGCCAGCTTGGCACAAAGGCACAGGCTACCTCACTTGTCCTCCTGGTTAATCTTGCTATGTTAATGGATGTGATTTCCCCACTGTGGAGAATGCATGTTCTTGGCACCCTGAACAGCGCCTTAAGGCTTGACAAAAACTGGTCAAGAACCTAGCTGTTGCCAGAACTCCTTGACCAGTGAGTAGCCCAAGATAAACTAGCGTGAGCACTCCTGGGGTTTGCAAAAAAGCCTGCTCTGGGAAAGCAACTTCAGAGGGTTCTTTTTGGTCTCTAGAATATATTTTACTGTCTTCAGGGCACCGGGTCTTCCTTTCTTTCCCAAGGAGAGCATAAATTCTCACATCCCTGTGGTGCCTGGATGCGGTGCCCAAGCTAGAGCACCAATTCGTTCACGTCCATCTGAAGACATCCCTGCAGTGATGTCGTCATCACTTCACAAGGACATGCATGGAGCATCTAGTGTAAGTGGTGACGAGAGAGGGCGGAAGAACTAGGCTTGGGGAACTCATTGACCATGTGGCTAGTGCAACCCCCAGCAGGTCAGGTATAGTTAAGTGTCCCTGCTGTTTGGAGGGTAAGCTTCATCCTTTAAAAATGACTAGCCTCACCTTGCAATTTTGCTTGTGCAGGCAGCACACTGAACTGCCATACCTGTTTGAGAAGATGGTCCACTATTGTAGGAACATTCTGGCATTATTGTTTGTGGCCTCACTTATAACCCGCAATATGCCTAGGAGAATGCTTACCGACAATCAAGTTTTACTTTCTGATTTCAAGAAGAAAATGAGTAAGATAAGCTTGAAACATTATTGTGTTGAAAGTTGGGTCATTTGTAAAAGGGGATTTGGTTAGATTCATATACACATAGATGCATAGACACACTGACACACACAGAAACACAGACATACACAGGGACACACACACACACAGAAACACCCATGATGGGAAGAGGGAGAGAATACAAATGAGCTGCTTGAAGCAGTCCTTCTTTGCTAATGAATCACCTCCTTGGGGGAGGTGGGTTGGAATCCCAGCTCCGCAGCATCTGTCTCAAGAGTGAACCTGTGGGCAATTTGCTCAAGCTCCCCCCAAAAAACACTGCCAAGTGTTGAAGTGAGATCATATTTGCAAAGTGCCCAGTCAAGCCTGGCACGTAGTAGGGTCAACACGGAACGTAAAGATTCCTGTCTACTCACTTGAGTAGAAGTTGGTAGTCATTTTTTTTCAAGAGGAGCACCTCGGAATCAATTTCTGGATTTCTTCCCTCAAGACGCTTTGAAAACCACAAAAGAACAGGTTAGGGCTTACAAATTAAAGAATTAAAGCAAACAAAAACAAAACAAACAAACAAAAACCCAAAAACCTTTTGGAACAGCTCAGTAGTAGAACACTTGCCTAGAAAAGACTTTTCGACTTGTTTCTGTATGAATATTTCAGAAACCTTGGCTTAAGGCCATCCCTTTCACTTAAGTTTTTCACCATGCACCCTAACATCCAAAGTTAGAAAGTCAAAGGCCAAGAGCCTTTCCCCCAAATATCCTTGAAAAGGGAATGTTCACAAAGTCAGTGTGGATGTGAAGTCATAATGGTCACTTTGGGCCATTCCCACATCACAGGGTAATCCTGCCATGCAGTAACAGCCATTTAAACCAGAGTACAAATGATTGATATATTCTCACTGAATCATTGGCACTACCAATTTGATTCCAAATGTTAATTTTTTCAGGTAGTCTAAGTGAAAGTCACTCCTTGCCTATCTAGGACTGCCAAAGCCAAGTATGTGCATGAGCTACACTGTTTGCCCTAAATCTAACCACCAAGTCTTCCCCTGGACCACATGCTGACTGAAGATGATATTAGATATTAGATATACAAGTTTGTGCAAAGACACGTAACCTTAGCTTCAGTTTCTTAATCTATAAAATGGTAATAGTAATGACATGCAATCCCTGTTGTAGGTGTTGTAGATTAAATGAGAGTAGAGAGCTTAGCATGGCATTGAGCATATACTAAGAGTCCTCTAATTACTACTATGAATGTTCTACTATGGTTGTTGACTCAAATGAGATTCAAACAGGTTTATAAAAATGGATTTATTGTGGTTATGCCACAGCTCTCGGTATTCAGCTCTCTTCCTGCCTGATATTATAACCTATAGGCCTGAATGGGGCCGGAGAGGAAAACTGCCCCGACTTGCCTCACTGTAAATTCCTGACATCCTCCCACTCTCTGGGGTGAATAGTTCACACTTCTTCTCTAGCCTCAGACATCCCCAGTCCTCACTCTCCGCTAGTGCTCTCACTGCTGATTCAGTGAATTGGAGAAAGTGGGGTGGGGTAGGGGTGGATCGCTCCTGTCAAGGCCATGTTTCCTTTCTGTAACTAAGAATGACTGCTGTCCCTCAGGCAAAAGTCACCTTTGCACTTAAGCATTGGATCACTGTACATGAACTAAACCTCAGGTTTTATTTGGATATGGCCAGATTTTCCTGCAGTGTCCCTTTTCAGTTCCAGACCCGTGGGCACAATACCATATTGCATCATTTCGTCACAATGCTTCCTTAGTCGCCTGTGATCAGGCAGTTCCTCAGTTCGTCCTTGCTTCTCATGACTGACAGTTTTGAAGAATATTATTTCATAGCACAGTTCCCAATTTATAGTAGTGTCTTTTCTCACTATTGGACTTCATTTTGGAAAGCATTGCCCAGAAGTAAAGGTACAGCCATCACTGTGGGGGTGGGTGTCCCTGCCAGCCACATGACATCTTGGAGATGTTAACTTGTCACTTGACTCCGTTGACATTTGCGCCAGTGTCTTACATATTTGTCTTACTTATGCCGATCTTTTTTTGTTTTAATGTTTTCTGGGCTCTATCTTTTTAGAAAATAAGTTACAAAATTTGCATTATTTCTTCCACTTACTTCTTCGATACTATAACAGTGTGGAATATAGTAGACTGTTCTTGTTTGCTTTTACTCTTCTTCGCACTCTTTACTCGTTGGCTCTTTGTTCTTGGGGGGCCTGCCACCAGCTCCCAAATAAATCACATACAGAGGCTTTTTCTTACTTATGAATGCCCAGCCTTAGCTTGGCTTGTTTCTAGCCAGCTTTTCTTAAATTATCCTGACTACCTTTTCCCTCTGGACTATTTCCTTTTCTTACATCTGTGTATCTTATTTTCGCTCTTACTCAATGGCTGGCTAAGTAGCTGGGTTGTTGGCCCCTGATGTCCTCCTCTCCTTGTTCTCTCTTGCTCCTTCTTCCTCCAGGATTGCTCCTTCTATTTAGTCTCTCTGCTTCCAAACCCACCTAACCTTTCTTCTGCCTTGCTCTTGGTCATTCAGCTCTTTATTAGTTCAACAGGTATTTTGGACAGGCAAAGAATCACAACTTTACAGAGTTAAACAAATGCAGCATAACCAAAAGTATCACATCTTAAAATAATATTCTACAACAGTAGACATTCAATAAGTATATGTTCAATGAAGGAGACATTTAGTACCAACAATTCATGATATTCAATAAAATTTCAAATGACTTACATTAGTTTAAGTTACAGGGGATAGAGCTGATTGATAATTGCTTCAACATTTCAGTGAAACTGTGTTAAACAAAAACAAAACCCAAAGAATATCATGCTGAGTTCCCAAACGCCAGTAAGAATATTATTAATGCCATTGGTGCATTTTAAGATGGAAAATATAGAGGCTGCACTGAAGTATTCGCAAACTATTTTAGCTGTCAAAATAGTATATATATATATATATACATATACATATATATGTACGACATGGCATTTTGAAATGCATATATATTATTGAGTGCTAAGCCAAGATGCCATGTGGATCACTTCACATTGTTAATGGTAAAAAAATCACTTAAAATGCCTCAACAATTTTCAAGTATATAATAGTACCATTAAAGTCAGTGCAGTATAAAGTGAATTTACTAGATGTATTCCTTATGTAGAGTTGAATTTTTACATCATCTGAGCAATCACTCCTGTCTCCCCTTTGTTCTCTGCATCCATTATTTTCACTCTTGAGGTCCAAGTAGTATTTAAAAAAACAAAAACAAAGTATTGGATGATTCTGTTTGTACCCTACATATGTTGGAAACGAAATATATGCATACAACTTAATCTGGATTCCTGAAGCTTCATTTCTTAATCCTCCCCCTCCTAGGCTGTGCTCTTGGCATAGACAAGCAATGTTCTTCCCTTAGTGCAATGGTTCTCAAGCTGTGAGTCATGATCCTGTTGGAGGGTCACATACCAGATATTTATATTAGGATTCATAAAAATAACAAAATTACAATTATGAAGCAGCCACAAAAATAATTTTGTATTTGGGGGTCACCACAACATGAGGAACTGTATTAAAGGGTCACAGCATTAGAATGGATGAGAATCACTGCCTTAGAGTGTTGGACTTTGTCCTTCCAGCCACCATTTCTAAGTTTGTTTTCTTTGCTTGGCACAGTCTAACCTTTTTCTTGAACACCACTCCTCTTTCCCCATTTCTTTACTGGGCTGGCACCTACTCGTTTGAATAGCACCTCCTCCAGGAAGCCCTCCTTTAAATGCCCGTACAGGGTCAGACACCTCTGAACGTGTCTGTCACTCCCACACTTGCTCTTCTCAGATCAGTTGTCAACTGCACTATGACTGTGTGTTTACTTGCCTGCAACTGCTGTTAGGTGGGAAGCGCGTTCATCCTTCTATTCTTTGTTGAACAAGGGACTTGTTTAACCTGAAGATCAAGGATCTCACACATTGCACCAAGAACCAGGTGTAGAATGATATATTACCATGACATCAGCATGACATCATACATAAGTAATAAGTAATTGTATGTGTTGTTTAGATTAAAACCAGTCATGTCACCATGCTACTTGATGATAGCTTTTGTGTTATATACAGTTTAATGCAACATGTTATTATGTAGTAAGAAAAGAGATGAGGGATTAAGACATGCACATGGTGAGATTGCTCTGATCAGGTACCTTCATGTATAGTTCACTTGATTTAATCTCTGCCGCTAGAAAGCTATTGTCCCAGGACCTTTTATTACCATACTTACTTAACAGGTTCAGGGCAGAGCTGTCCAAGTACCTGACCAATATGTATCATTATGAGCAAGCCAAAACATGGATCAAAAAATAATAACTTTTATTCTTCAAAAAAAATTTTAAACCTCAATTACTTACATGTTAAATTCTTTGCCCAAAGGTACCTGTGTTGATTTATAACTTTCAAAAAAATTATCATGTAGTTAGAGATTAAATATTTGTGTTTCCTTCCAAAATGTATATGTTTGAGCCTTACCACCACTGTGATGGTGCGTGGAGATGGGACCTTTGGGCCTTACCACCACTGTGATGGTGCGTGGAGATGGGACCTTTTGGCCTTACCACCACTGTGATGGTACGTGGAGATGGGACCTTTGCTCAGGCTTAGGTTAGGTCATAGAATGTTGCTTTCATGGTTGGATCTGTTAGTGTAAAAAGAAAAAGGGATTTTCTGTCTCCACGTGGCCGTCAAAGAAAGACTATTTGTGCATACAGTGTGAAGACAGTTGTTTAGAAGCCAGAATCAGTCACCAGAACCTGGCCCTGCCAGCACCCTGGTCTTGGACTTCTAGCCACAGAACTTTGAGAAATGAGTATCCTCTGCTTAAGTATCTTTATTTTGTTATAACAGTGTTTGTTCATTTTCATCAACTAGAGTCACCTGGGAAGATGGACTCTCAGTTGAAAAGCTGTCTCTATCCAACAGGCCTGTGAGCACAACTGTAGAGCATTTGTTTTGATTAGTGATTGAAGTGCCCGGTCCACTGTAGGCCCTGGAACCATTGGGTCAATTGTTCATATAAAAAAATCATACCAAGAAAGTCACGGAGACCAAGCCAGTAAGCAGCCTCCCTCTTTGCTTTCTGCTTCAGGCTCCTGCCTTGAGGTCCTGCCATGGCTTCACTCCCTGATGGACTGTGATATGCAAGTGTAAGCCAAGTAAACTTTTTCTTCCTCAAGTTGCTTTGGTCACGGAATATTACCATAGCAACAGAAAAGCCAACTATAGCAAGCAGCCTGAACCAGCAAGGCCTAGCTCATCTGCTCTTCAGAGTGCTGAACATTTCCAAGGGGTCTTTCAGTTTTTCCAGAAAAATGCAGCTAATGAGAATGATATAGACCCAGAAGACACCCACAGTACCTTGGGAAGATTTCATTCCCTTGACATTCTATCATTTACCATGTCTGTCCTCGTGTAATACCCTTGTGTAGCAACAGGTCAGTAGGTACAATGTTGAAGTGCTTGAGAAGTTTTCACAAGGCTTTTCATCTAAGAGAACGCGGTAGGCCTGGTGACTAAAGGTTGGAATCCTCTCCCTCAGCACTAGATGCATGCCCATGAGTTGAGGGGAGCCTAGATTATAGTGAGACCCTGTCTAACCTCTCTTTCTTTCCCTCTGTGTGTACACACACACACACTCACACACACACTCACACGCACACAGACACACACACAAACACACACAGACACACACAAACAATGCACCCAGACACACACACAGACACACATACACAAACAACACACATAGACACACAGACACAAACAACACACACAGACACACACAGGTACACACATGCATACATATCAGAAACATGGACAACTATGGGGTATAGGGTTCTCAAGAGCACATGTAAGCCATGTCGTGAGTTAGTCATCAGAACTGTCCACAAATAAATATTCTTAGTGTTCGTCTGGACAGTAAGAGCATGCGCAACTTATGCCTGGCAGTCATAAATGCTAGCACATCCTTTACCAACCTATTTTTTTTCCTTCCTTTTGATTCTGGGGTCCTAAAGGACTGCAGAGCTCGCTGCCAATATGTATGAAGACACACACAGAGACATGCACACAGACACACACACAGACATAGACACACACAAACACACACAGAGACACACAGAGATATACACACAGACACACACAAACAATGCACACAGACACACACACACATACACAAACAACACACACAGACACACAGACACAAACAACACACACAGATACACAGACACACACAGAGACATGCACACAGACACACACAGACACGCACAAACAGAGACACACACAGACTTGCACACAGACACACACAGACATGTACATGAACACACAGATACACATGCACACAGGCATATAAACTTATGTAGTATGTGCATAACTCTTGGAAAACCCATTTACCATGAATTAATGGAATTCTGACACTTTTCTATGCCAATACTATAAAAGTTAACTGGATTAATAAGAAATGATAAAAGAGATATAATAAAGTTCATTGTACACTTTTTATACTTTGATCCTACCACCACCAAGAAAACATATGCTTTACTATATCTTTTCAAGCAATCTTGAACTTAGATCATTTTCTGAACATTTTATAGCTCACTGGTAGCCCAAAGGATGCTCAGGAGAGGCTTAAAGTATACTCCAAATTTGGTTCAAGTTTTAAAACTGAAAATGAAAATATAGTTCTAGGCCAAATATTGATCTCCATTTTTAAAAATGAAAACCAGAGGCAGACACCTTCAGTTACTTTCCTCAAATTGTAATTTATTACCCAGGAAGGCAGAGGTGCTTGTTTAGCTCAGCATATAAAATCATTCGCACTCAGATATCACTGGCCTGATACCAGGGGCCTAAAAACTTAAGGGGATGTTCTCTTAATTAGCTGGAATATTGTTGTAGCTGTATCCAGCAGGAAAATCTGGGTGAAGGTATTGTTTTTCTAAGTTCTTTGACCTTATACAGCGAGCATTCATTTTTTTTATCACCTCTTCCCAAATGAACGAGCATTCATTCTTATCCTGTGTTTGTACTTCATATATATTGGCAGCGAGCTCTGCAGTCCTTTAGGACCCCAGAATCAAAAGGAAGGAAAAAAATAGGTTGGTAAAGGATGTGCTAGCATTTTTGACTGCCAGGCATAAGTTGCGCATGCTCTTACTGTCCAGACGAACACTGAGGATATTTATTTGCGGACAGTTCTGATGACTAACTCACGACATGGCTTACATGTGCTCTTGAGAACCCTATACCCCATAGTTGTCCATGTTTCTGATATGTATGCATGTGTGTACCTGTGTGTCTTTGTTTATATGCAAACATATGGCATTGCCTCAATCACAGAAAATGATAATCAATTAGAACATGGTTATCTCAACTAGAAATTTGAATACATAGCTGTAAAAGATATTATGTCAATTATCAAACTTTCATAATAAAACCTCATTCTATCAACTATTAGGAGATAAATCTTAGACTCTGGAGCTTTGCTGCAGAGCATTGGGAGCACAGTGGGTAGAGGTTGAAAGTGGTGGAGCCTTGGCACTGGCTGGGCAAAGACTGCAATAATGAGGAGAAAATGTGAGCTCTCCAGGACAACCCAAAAGTCTTGATCCAAGGAAGCAAAAACTCTGCAGATGTAAGATGGGGTTAGTTGCATCAGATATGACAGAACAGTCCAGGGAGCTGTGTGGAAGAGGTCTTTGAAGTGGGCACTGGGCCCTAGGGGTGACAGTGACGGTCTCTAGCAGTATGTCCACTAGAAACCTCAGTGTGCCTCAAGTTCAAAGTCATAATTCTTCACATCAGCCTCTTCCAAGGGCCTCATCCCCATGCTTTTTCTATTTTAATTTTTGGCATCTGGCCAGCAAAGCTAGAAAGTTGAGAATAATTGCATGTGCCTAGAACACCCACATCCTCTCGGCTTCATGCAGATTTCTGTTCCTAAATATCTCTAGGAGCCTTCTTTGCCACCCGTCTGTATCTCACAGCTATTCAGGCCCTTGTCAGCACTTGCTTGGCTATCTGTGACCTCCCAACTGGTCGCCTGGCCTCTGGTCTGCTTCTATCAAATTCATTATATGTCAAATATCTATGACTGCATAATAAGTGGTCTGGAAATGATGCAAATTAAAGCAATAATAAGTACTTACAACTGATTGCTTTTCCTTTGGGCCAGGAATGCAGGGGACAGTTATGTTTATGTCATCAAGTCTTATAACACTGCTTACGTCAAAGGGATTTGCTTGGGTTCCACTTTCAAGGTGAATCTGTCACTTGGCTTGTATACTGATGTGTACTGATGCACAGAGTTCTCCCTTCTTCCGTGATGGTCTTTTCCACAGAGTGGATGACATGAAACCAGTCATGGTGGCGCACACCTTTAATCTCAGCAGGGAGGAGTCAGTCAGGTGAATCTCTGTGAGTTTGAAATCAGTCTGGTCTACATAATGAGTTCCATGCCAGCCAAAGCTACACAGTGAGACTCTGTCTCCCAACCTCCACCGCCCCAAACAAGACTAAAATAAACAAAAAAGAAGTTTTCAATTCAGAATGACTTATGTGATCTCATGACCCCGTAGCATAATTCCTATAGGACAGTAGTCATAATTGCCCAGGCAGAGGTTGCAGTTTCTTTTATGTCCTAATTTGAGAGTCGCCTGTTAGTACCTGGAGAGTACTGTGTTGATTATGTAGTCTATTGAAGAGAGGGCACTGCATAGGGATAAATAGGGAAAGACCAACTCTGTCGTTGCCTGCCTCAGCTTGATCCCCTATACACTAACCTGACTATTTAAAGGGATACAGTGACTGTATAGTTTGGATAGAAAGATCGAGAATGTGAAGGTGTGGTACTGTTATAGAGAAGGATGGGAAAAGAAGCAGGAGAGTGCCCTGTGAACAGAAAGACCTGCTCAGTGACACCAGGGGTCAGCTAACGATCTCCAAGCATTCCAGATGTAGAATCAAAAAGTGCGGAGTTCAGGTGTAATGCCATGCTGAAATTTTATTTGTATTTTTCAGACTAGGTGTTACTATGTAGCCCAGGCTAGCGTGCTCCCACCTTAGCTGAGTGCTGGGACGATGGGCGTGCACCATCATGTGACTCAGTGTTAGGGCTTTAACAGTAACATACAGTGTAGGAGTGCGAGAGCCTGGCTGAGACCTGGCCTGCTGGGCACGAGTTCAAGTCACTAACAACTCATAGGCAGTCTGGGTAGAAATTAGGTGATTTGTAGGAAGAAAATGATCATGAGAAGAACATGGAGTAATGGGGGAACGCACCATTAACATAAAATTTTCTGCTCAAAACCTTTGGGGGGATACATTCAAGCCATAGCTAGATCTTGGGCTTCAAATCTTAAGAGACAGAAACTGTTTCTAACTTCAGAAAGAACTGGAAGGTTAGGGGACAGAAGAGAGTTTCAATTAATGGTTAAGGATTGTGGCTTCAAATCTGAATATGGCCCATCTTCCAGGTAATGATAGTATACTAATATCTGTTTCTTAGTCTTGATAAATGAGAATTGTATAAAGTTTTATAGTTAAAGGCAACTGGCTGAAGGGGGCACTAGGCCATCTGACTCTTCTCTGAAAAATTCTGAGCTATCATTTCACAATAAACAGTTAGGGGCTGGAGATGTAGCTTAACTTGTATATGCAAGGCCTTAGGTTCAACCCTCAGTACTACCAAAATCAATCAGTCAATAGCTTTTAAAAAAGAAGACATAAAAGGCGATGTCAGAGACTCTGAGTATACATGGTGGGGTAAGTAGGAGCGATTTTCCTAAATGACCAACAAGCAGAGACATACCATTCAAATTTCTGTGGGAGGGAAGCACAGGAAAGTGACTTGGTGACCGTCACAGAATGTGGTACCCAAGCTCTCTGAGGACGACATCTTCCTGCCTCTGTAGGTGACTGTCGAGTCGCCAGCTTTTGGGACCATCAGTACTGGGTGCAAACATCTGTTCCATGGCCAGATGAATAGAAGCTACTGGAGGAGCTGGAGTGTCGCATCTGCTTGCTATTCATCTATCTGTTCATGTTTTCCTCTATTTTCCAGGAACCCAAGTTCATTCATCATGGCCTTTACTTACTCCAGAAAGGTAAACAAATGACTATGGAGCCATTCATCAATATTTAGAAAAAGAATGGAGAAGAATTCATAAAGGGGATTAAATTTTGCTGAAGAAGTAAAAGATATGTCTTCATTTTTATAAGGCTCCAGTATTCTTCATAAGCTCCCTAATAAAATTCGTATTTCCCATTTAAAGGAGAAACCATACAACTCTGTTTAGAAATCTCTTCACCAAACAATCTCCTTACTCTTTAATGAGGAATGAAGACAGTAATAACTACCATTTATGGAGTTCTGAGCATTATAGCAAACAATTGGGTACATTATTTTATTATCTTTCCCCCAGCAGCCTCTACACTTATTAGCTCTGTTTTTCAAATCAAGGAAATGAAACTCAGAAAAATGAAGTATCTTGTGGTCCTGACCAAAATGACAAGAAGCCAAGGTTTGAATGCAGTCTGATTCCCAAGCCTTCGCCCTGAAAATGTTTCTATACCAAGGTGCAATTTGCATACAGTGTGATTCACTGTCTTCATGCACAGCTCTGTGAGTTTTGTATAGTGCTTAGGGTACTGACCACCATATTCCAGATGTGGGGTAGTTCTGAGGCTCAAGCACATTCTTTCATGGTCCTCTGTGCTCACCCCTGACAACCACTGCTCAGCTTTCTTGGCCCAGATATGACATGGAGATCATAGAGTATATGTTTCAGTTCTGCAGCTCACCTGGGAACTTCACCCGTAGCAGAGTGAACATCAGCAACTCTTCCTTTGCTATCCTCAGCAGCAGTCCGCTGCACTGTGCCTCAGAGTGCGGTGTGCTGACATTCACTAAATGAAGAGTGTATGGGTTATTTCTAGCTTCAGGCAGGGCTGCTTCTTCTTCTTCTTCTTCTTCTTCTTCTTCTTCTTCTTCTTCTTCTTCTTCTTCTTCTTCTTCTTCTTCTTCTTCCTCTTTTCTCCCTCTCTCTCTCTCTTTCTGACAAACATAATTTTTATTACTCCTGGGTCAGATTAGGAATCAGTTGCTGGTTTTTATGGAAAGGGTACATTTGACTTTACAAGCAATCCTGCTGAACTTGAGATTGCCTTAGTGGTTTGAGTCATTTTCCTATAACTGTTCTGGAAGGGGCTAATCAGGTGAGTTAAAGGCAGAAAGATTGAAAGCTGCACTCCATACATCTGGCTACAAATCCTATACCTTGTTAAGCTGGACTTTCAGCTAAAGTCTAATCATAGCAGAATCAACAGGAATATGAAAGATAATTTCAGCAGGACAGGTCTTTCGTGGGACCCGACAAGGTATGTGTTGACAGCTGTCCACTTTCCACCCATCTTTCCTTCCTGTCATTTCATAAGTTAAAAAAATAGCAAATTGGAGATGATCAGTAAATAGTCCAAAGTAAACCAAAAAGGAAGCAACCGTGAAGCCCTACTTAAACAGCAAGGTAAAGATATATGTGAGCTACAAATATAAGATGATTTTTTTTAGACCTAGGAAAATAAAATAACCAACAAGAAAGAAAATTATTTAAGAATTCAGCAAACACGCCTTGCCACTTTAAGTACAAAACCCTGTGTGCTGTTTCCAGGAACCATGGGAGGTTAAGGAGAAATACTAGATTGCTTTTACTGCATTAGAGCCATGGAGGAGGCTGAGTGCCTACTGTACCTCCATTACTTCGATGTCTTGCTGGGTGCACCTTTTCTAAGACTTTACCCTGCAGGCACTCCTTAATCAGCCCCCACCGAGCTAGAACAAATGGGATCCTGTTGTCCTCCGGTAGACTCTTCACTCAGAGGCTTTCAGGAGGTAACATGAGGTCTCCACCTAGCCTTTGTCAAGCTGGGCTGAGCACCCACCCCACGAGGATCCTTTGTACTTTGAAATGCTCCTGGGAATGTAGAGCCACAGTGCCAGCCAGGACAGCCTGCTCTCCATATTCTCAGCGGAGGAATGGAACCCCGTGGACTTCGGATTCAGATAAGTGGAACCATCTGGTTCTTGGTGATAAGCTACAGAGCTGGCTCAAATCAAGACAGCAAACACTAGGGAGTTGTGTGGTGGTGAATCTTGAGGTAAACAAGGAGTAGGGATCACAGTGGTACTGAGCACAGTAGAGGCTAGAACTTGCACTCTGTTGGGTTAGGGCCAACTCTAGACACCCATTGAATTTGTGGATCTAGAGACTTATTCATTTCCCATGCCTATTCTGAGGACCTCTCTGGCTGTTTACTTTCTCATTAATTAACATCATCCTCTGGTCATTTTATTCAATGGCACTACTCCACAAGTCAGAAGTTGCTAGCCAGCTATCTTAGGGTTTCTATTACTATGATGAAACACCATGACCAAAAAAAAGCAAGTTGAGAAGGGTTTATTTGGTTTAAAGTTCCATATTCTCACCCATCATTGAAAGGAGTCAGGATAGGAACTCAAACAGGGCTGGGGCCTGGAGGCAGGAGTTGATGCAGAGACCATGGAGGGTGCTGTTCCCTAGCTTTTTCAACATAACTTGCTCAGCCTGCTTTCTCATAAAACTCAGGACCACAAGCCCAGGGATAACACCACCCACAATGGCCTTGGCCCTCCCACACCAATAACTAATTAAGAAAATGGAGGCCTTTTCTTAATTGAAGTTTCCTCCTCTCAGATGACTTTAGCCTGTGACAAGGTGATATAAAACTCTCCAACAAACCAACCTATAAGTGATTTTCATTTTATCCCTTCTCAGGCTAATCCCTCATAACCAAATGAAGGTGGCAAGGGAAGGACAGGAAGCTGTGACATGAACTGTAGGTTCCCACAAACCACATGGACTAAGAGTAGGAGATACGGAGCCTGCTGCCACAGGGCTGGGGAGATGATTCAGTCGGTAAAGTGTTTTCCATGCAATCATGAAGGCCTGAGCTTGGATCAGCTGGACAGTGGGGTACAGGTCTACAACCTCTGTGCTAGGGAGGTAGAGACAGACTGATGCTAGAAGCTTGCTGGCCAGACGGTCTAGCTGAGTAAGTATGTTCTGTCATTCACTCAGCCATTTCTTTCCTTATGGTGACTTTCTTTGCATATGTCGGTTAGAGCTCTATCACTCTTTAAACAAATGAGAAATAAAGCGGGGAGCAGCAGAGGAAGAGGAAGGCACCCCTGGCCTCCACCGGTAAGCACACATGTGAACATACACATGTGAGAACATGCACACATGTCACACACACATAGCAACAACAAAGAGCCAGTAGCCAGTTAGCACAAGCATTTATCTAGTTCACTGTGCCTCAGTTTTTTTCTTGCAAATGAATACACTGTCCCATGATTGAAAAGAGACCGTGAGCTTCTTCATGGCGAGCAGCAAAGACTTACTGGATTGCCCAGACCACGCTATTCAATGGCTGAGAAGCTTCGGCTTTTTCACTTATGAAATAATGTACTAAAAATATTACTGGCGCTTACTACCCACTGACTATCTGTGAATTGCTGAGAATAGCTCCGTTTAAACTTCCCCTCTTGCTAGCCTTTCCGTGTTGCTCTGAAAAGTAAATGAGATGAGATTAGTAACAAGCCCTCTCTGTTGCTGAGAAGCCAAGTAGGGGCCCATGGGCGGCACCTGCCGTCCACTAGCCAACTGGCAGCCTCCATTTGCTTTCAAAGGAGTCCAGTTGAAGACCTACTGTGTGCTGCCACTGTGTCCGCCTGGACTCGAAGCGAAAGAAACGAATGCCCCCTTGAAACATGGAGTGTTCTACCCTAGACGAGGGCAGTCGATGCTCCTGAAATGAAATGGTGTGACAGCTTTGTTTTTATTCAAGACTGCTCCATCTTTAAGATCTGGGTTTCAGATTAAAAGATTATGGCTCTGTGTTCAAAGACTCAATCTGCCTTTCACCCGTAATAGAGTGTGTCCATCTTGGTGTGGTTATTTGAGTTCCAAACTTAGCATTGCCCAATCAGAGTACATAGCATCTGCACACAGATAGCATGAAAATCAAAGTGAAGCTGGGGTGGGGCGGCGGTTCCTAACTTCTGCACTTCTAATCTGTTAAATGTCAAAGAAACAGAATTTCTCCAGCCTCAATGCAGTGGCACCTACTCAGTAACGTTGGCGTTTCCATTTCTGTGTGCTGTGTTTTCTCTCTGACTCGTTGAGGTGCCAGTGGTTAATCCACTGTCAATCTCGACATTGCACAGATGCATCTGTCAAGGGCTTCTGCTAAGCAACTCAGAAGTGCCAAGGTCTGAGAACAAATGATGGATGGGAGGCCTGTGGTGTAGCAGCTGCTGGGTAGCTCCGGATTCGTGTATCTTGGAGTGGCTTCTCCCACAGCATTGAGTCTCAGCTCACACAAAGCTTCATGGTAATGCTGCAAGATGAATTACAAGCAGAAGTCGTTGAACTTCCCAAACAAATTTACCCTCATATAAAGCTAATGACATGGGCGAGAAACTAAGTAGGACATAGAAATGTCCCCTTTCATGAGATGAACTCAGTAACTACCTTAGTAACTGAGCAACCCTACTGCCTTCCCGCTTAATGTCCACTGGGTGAGCACCTCCCCAGGGAATCAGAGCTCCCTGTTCAGAGAGGTGACAGATGCTGATGCAAAGTCGTTGAGCCCTTCAGGAGAGACGGGACACCTCACATTAATATTGCACACTCCGGGGTCTCCCTTTAATGGCTCATACGAGCTGAGGGCTCTGCACCCCGGAAGAAAGAACTGGGAGTCTTGTGAACTTGCTTCCAGCTTTTGACCAAAGGACCACTGCCTAGTTTGGAGTGCTGGTCTGGTGGGCCTTGGGAGTAGCTCCCTGGGAGATCCTCTTGGGATGGTCGTGCGCATCATGTGACCCCCAAGCAACTTAGTGAACTGCAGGGTTCCCAGCATAAAAATCTTGAGAAGTCCGCTCTCCCAGTTCCTTTCTCCACTGAGGTCCATTCCTTCACTGCCCGATACCCATCTTATGCGTGCTGCTACCAGTCAGTTGCACGTGTAACTGTGCCCTTGCTCTTTGTGTTAAAGGACCTCCAGAGAAAACTGGTTGGGATGAACTCCTGCCCCAGCCTCCCAGTCAAGGTGTATTTCCTGGGGCAAGGTTGCTCCCATCTGGCAATGTCACACCACCTTTCAAAAGCTAATGTCTTGAGACTTGTGTGGCTTTGTGCCAGAAGGTTCTTCATTTAGTCACACAAGTTTTCCCCTTGACTTGTCTGACCTCCTAAGCCTTTCCCTCTTTACCAGTGCCCTCAACCCGTGCAGCCAGAAACAGGAGTCAGAGTTGAGGCTGGATGAGGAGAATTAGGTTCCCTGTGCCACAGCCAGCTCCTGCCCAGCATGGGAGAAAGGGCAGCGTAAGGATCCACCTTTGAGAATCTCATACTAGGTTTGTATTTTAACCAATATTTGCATTTCTCTGTTTTTAATCTATATTTGGACCCCAACTCTGTCTCTTCTACACACAGCTAATAATGAGCCACTCTAGGGTCGCGCTCTCAGTCAGGATTTATAGGGAAGGTTGATAAGGTAGACTGGTGCCTTCGAAACTACCAGATTGTTTTTTTGTTTCCTAAAAAGTTAAATAGAAAGGAAAGGACTCTTTCCTCCTATTGGCAATTTTGATTTATAGCTTGACTTATTAGATTATTCCAGAGTTTGAAGTGGACTATAAACCACATAGGTTACTCAGTGCCCAGATGGATTTTCTGTGAAGAAAGAGAAAATTTGATATTGCAAGGCCAACTAAGCTGCACAAAATAAATTACAAGTTGTCTGATTTTGATTTATTTAAACATAAAAAAGTGCTGCATGCATTTTTAAAAAAATAACCTCCA
The DNA here is from genome assembly GCA_004026605.1 of Ondatra zibethicus. Classification (NCBI taxonomy): domain Eukaryota; kingdom Metazoa; phylum Chordata; class Mammalia; order Rodentia; family Cricetidae; genus Ondatra; species Ondatra zibethicus. Next base: position 13,897 of record PVIU01004415.1, on the reverse strand, counting down.
AACAGAAAAATATGACAGGAACAAAAATATTTAGAGGAAAGGGGTAGAGTCTATTGATATGAAGGAGCCCTACTGAAAGTAAACTAGGCTAATTTAAAAGCAGAACAATGCCGTCTAGCTATAAAAAGCCCTAATGTGCAGTAGGTCCCTGATACTGTTTAGATGTGTTTTAGTGTGTCCCCCAAAGAGCCATGTAATAGTTTGTCCCCATTGTAACAGTTTGTCCCCATTGTAACAATTTGTCCCCAATGTAATAGTTTGTCCCTGTTGTAATAGTCGGCCTCTTTAAGAGGTGGGGCTTAGTGGTAGGTGACTAGGTCATGGGAGCAGCACCTCTGAAAGGGATTAAGGTAGTTATCTTAAGAGTGTGTTGCTGATGAGACCACCCCATGGACTTGATCTCTTATGTTCACAGACACAAATGGGAACCAGAGTTGAGCCTGTTCTGTTTTCACTTCCCTGTTGTGACACAGTTGGGGGATGGGAACCCTCCCTAGAAACGTTATTGTTCTATTTGGACATTGTGGCCCCAGAACTGAATTCACACCTCTTTTCTTTATGTAACACCTCTCATAAAGAATTCTGTCGTAGCAACATAAAATGGACTGAGACAGCCCCTTGCTTGAAATGTTACATGGTGAATAAGCCAGACCGACCAAAGGCAATAAAATCAGTAGTAGATGACTTCTACATCAGTTTGTCCCTGTAGGCATCTTGGCTCATAGTCACCAACACGGATCAGAGGAAACCCACGTGGCGCTGTCTACGTGTATTTCATCTTCTGGATCCCTCCGTTCCTTGTTTGGGTGGGCCATGGGCTCTCTGTTGACTCTAGTCTGGAAAGAAAGCAACTGCCTGTGTTGCTGTGCTGGGACTGACCTCGCAGCTGTTGACTCACGGGGCAGGCTCGGCAAGACTCCAGCCTCCTATTGCCTGTTTGCATGGGCTGGTCCGGAATGTCCTTTCTGGCAAGGACATTACTCAACGCTTTTCATCCCCTGACATAAACTCTGCCAGTTTGGTGACCGTTTTTATGAGTTGGTACCCAACACTCCTTCACATTTTAGTCCAAGTCCTCTAGTCTCCTGTACCTTTTTATTACAGAACCCTTATATTTTACAGTTGTAAATTTACATTCTTTCCTGTCTCTCACTTGGGTCAACACCAGAATTGAAAGCTAGGTTTCTGCAGTGAAGTTAAGAAGAAGAAAATATTTCATTTTAATAATCTACAACTTGCAGGAGAGGAGGGAGGAGACTAAAGAGACAGGGAGGAGAGAGAGACTAGGTGCATCTAGCATTTTTCTCCTTAGAAGAGTTGACAGCCATCAGAGATGACCTTGGAGCAAGGACACCTAACAAACACATTCCCTCCATCTTCCAAGGCAGTATAGTTGGATGCCATATGGTCTAGCATCACCTTCTTATTTATGAGTAAATGAGCAGCATTTTGAATGCCTGCAGGCAGATGTGTTTGATCTCAGAGTGAGGCGTCTTGAGGAGCAGAATGGGAAGGATGTCTGGTTATGGCAGAGCTGTGGGGCTTCTGCCAGTTCCCAAAACTGCTGAGCATGGACTTCTGCCCCGGCAGAAGACTCAGGTCAGCAGTTCAGAAGCTGAATGTTTTCCCAAGGAATAAATATACTCGAGTCACCATGCGAACATTCAGCTGGGCAACACAGGAAGAGCGAGAGGGAGCTGGCTCCTCTGTGGGAGAAATGGTTACAGTGAAGTGTCAGCTTAGAGGATTCAAATTATAGCATATCAACTCATTGGATGGTTATCCAAGCTCTTAAAATGAAAAGCTAGTGATAGGAAGTAACCTGGAAATTTTTGTGAGAAAATGTTAATATAGAAATCAGAATGTCTAATTCCTCCAGCACCATAACTATAGCCAGTGAGAAGGAACATGGAAAAAAGGAAAGAAATGAGAGAGAGAAGGTAGGCGCGAGTTCCCCTTTCTCATTGCTTTATGCTACTTGTCATAATACACACACGTTATTTTTTAAGCAGACTCTATCTAGTCTACATGGTTTTTGTCACCAATTGTTTTATTTGTTATAATTTGCTTTAGAGATTTACATTGGTATGGATCCTGGTTTATTAATACAAATTTAAGGTCAAGTATTGTATATATATATTTCTGCTCTTGGTTAAGGTATTGTGTCTGTGCAGCTCATTTAAAACTGTAATGTATAATTAAGAAATGCAGGTAAATAGAGAGTCATCTTTAATAGTCAAGCTTGTAGTCATGTTAGTTAGATTTTCTAGATGTGCATTCTTTTTTTTTCAGATGGATAGACATTCTTCAAACTTTCAAAGACTACAGAATATGGCATTTAAAATGTTTAAGAACTTAGGACTTTTCATGACAATGAGACAAATCTGCTCTTGGCAGCACCAATTACTTCAAGAAGAAGATGGGCATCGAAGGGGCCCCTTATTGAGTTGGTTAGCCACTTGGGCAAGAAACTGCTCTTGCCTAGCCTGCTTGATGAACTGGACATGCAGGACCAGCAGAGAAATGACTGTTGAACTTGTCTAAAGGTGATATGATCCTTTGGGGTTCCTGCTTCATGAAAGAGTCTGCTAGACATTCTGCAAGACACAGAAGAAAGTGACTGACAAACTGCCAATATAGGTGGAGCTGTCTTTGAAATTTCCTTCCTCATGGAAAAATCTGCCAGACACTATGGGCCTGTAGGCTGAAGATGGATATCCCAACAGTACAGAAGAACTTTGGGTGACTCTCCAGGTAGCGAGATGTCTCTGTGAATTCTAGAGTTTTGGAAGTTGCTTACAATGTACTTCCTGTTTACTTAGGTAATATTATATCCTTCTAGAGTCTTTGGTGGAGTTGAAGAATATATAATTATAGTTTTCCTTAGTCATGATAAAAAGATAAAATAGGTATAAATATTGTAACTATAATTCTTGCTTGATGAGTATTTTGTTATATGTAATCTTACTATGTTAAAGTTAAACCTTCCTTTTTATTTAAACAGAAAAGGGGAGATGATGTGGGATTCCCCTTTATATGCTGTAAATACCATTGGTTAATAAAGAAACTATCTTGAGCCCGTGATAGGGTAGAATAAAGCTAGGCTGGGAAAACTAAACTGAATGCTGGGAGAAAGAAGGGTGGAGTCAGAGAGAAGCCATGGAGCTGCCACTGGAGACAGATGTGGTAGAACCTTGCCAGTAGGCCATGAACCTCATGGTAAAATATAAAATAATGGAAATGGGTTAAATTAAGATGTAAAAGCTAGCCAATAAGAAGTTAGAGCCAATAGGCCAAGCAGTGATTTAATTAATACAGTTTCTGTGTAGTTATTTCGGGATTCTGGGTGGCTGGGAAATGAACAAGCAGCTTCTTACTACAATAATTTATGCTGCACATTTCATAAAATGGCAAGACCCTTGAGCAGCACCCACTCCCCACTTTGCTCTGTGCTTTTACCCCAGAGCTCCAGGGGAGATGAATTTATAAAAATACCAGCACTTCAGACACTCCAAGGATTTCTAGGAAAACCTCCAGAGCACATTGTAACACCAGAAGTACCACATTCCAAATTCCTGGGGAAACAGCAAACCAAAGGGTCTTTTTCACTTTTTTCCAGCATATAATGATTTTTTAAATTAATTATTTATTATATATACAGCGTTCTGTCTGCATACATGCCTGCAGGCCAGAAGAGGGTGCCAGATCTCATTACAGGTAGTTGTGAGTCATCATGTGGTTGCTGGGAATTGAACTCAGAACCTCTGGAAGAGCAGTCAGTGCTCTTAACCACTGAGCCATCTATCCAGCCCCCATATAATGATTTTTAAATGTAATTTATTTTTGAGTAGGTAAAGATTTACAGAAAAATTAGGAAGATAATATAATTTCTATATGCCCTATATCCAGCATCTCCTAAGGTATTGACACCATACAATACAGTTATATTTGTTTAAATGAACAAACCAATATGAATGAATTATCATTGACTAAAGTCTGTTCTTATCTGTATTTCCTTATCTTTAAATTGATGTCCCCTCCCTGCTTCAGAGTGGCACCCATCCAGATACAATATGTATAGAAATGTGTGTGTGTGTGTGTGTGTGTGTGTGTGTATAGTTGTCTGATACTGCTCGTGACTGTGATAGTTTCTCAGATTTTTCTTGTTTTACAACTTGGCTATCTTAAAGAACACTTGTTAGACAGTTTTTCTTCTTAAAGAGTATGCCCCAACATCAGTTTTTCTCCTGAGGTTGAGAGTAAGAGGGGTAATGGTCTTTGGATGAAGACCACAGAGGTCAGGGGTCATTCTCACTTATTCCTTCTGGTGCACACTATAAACATGACTGAATATTAAATGGTGAGTGTTGATCTCCTGGGGAGGCACCACGATGTCTTTTTAGGCAGTTCAGTACTTGAATATCTGCCAGAGGAAACAGAATTTTTAAAAATGTGGCCAAAAGTCTATAAGCAGTAAGTCCTTAACCTGTGGCTGGCAGAAATTATTAAGAAAACTTCATTATTCTGTTTCCTCTTCTCCTTCCTATATACCCATCTTACTCAGCTCTGTGCCTTCTACTACGCTTTTATTTATATTTTAGTGAAGTGATACTTATGCAGAAGGAGAAGCTCACATCATCTCATAGATGAACATGCCATTAGCTCCCCAGATTCAGCCAGAGGCTCTGTTACTGAGATGTGTGATGAAGATCGTAAGTCTGGGTTTTTATGTGTAGATGTACATAAAAAAGTATCATGCCATCCTACTGACATGATAGATAAGTCCCACGGAGGAGACAAATCAAAACTGAGCTGTAAGTGATGAGGGTCAGTAGGATATGGGCCTCATGGAGCAAAGTCGCACTGGGGAGTCAGTATTTCTATACAGCCCCCAGTTCCTTACTGGGGTGGTTCTTTCCTGTATCAGACCCCTTCTGGCCATTAATGAAAACTTATTGAATGCCTAATTAAAAATGCAATGAAGCTCTGAGATCATGTCAAAAATAGTTTTCATATCAAAACATTATACTTTACCCCATAATTATGCATAATTATAATTGAATTAAAAATGAACTTATAAATATGTAAAGACACGATCAGCCTGATTTCCAGCCTTTTTTGAGAATATGGCGCCTCCATAATCTCCACTCTTTAAAGTCTTGAGCTGCATCTCCACGCCAGAGATTAGACAAGCCTGACTTCAGGACCACTTCACAGGTTTGCCCTAACCTCCCTGGGGCTGGCATACAGAAAGGAGTCGAGCCAACTACAACTTTCCTCTGACTAAGAAATGAGGAATAAATTTCGAGGAAGCAATTTTACTGGAATCGTCAAATTGCCACGGGTCCACGTAAGCCACAGTTGTATGCAAGAGCAAATGAGATGCTACAGAGAAGAAAGGCCAGGTCAGGAAAGGCTGTGCTCGAGGCAGGATTGTCAGAGAAGCCACACAAAAGACAGAAAGGAGACCAAGGAAGAAAGAGACCCGGGACTAAGAGAAAGAAAGAGGACTTCGATCCACTTGGGTTTGTGTGACTAGTTTCAGCTAATACTTGCCTCAGTTTCCAAAAGTAGAGTTGATCTCTATTCCTCAGAGCTCACATAGCTTTATCTAAAAGAGCTTTACAAGCCTTCAGCTACCCAGCCTCCTAAACTTTTCAAATTCAAACAGTGTCCTTTGCAAAAGACAATATTTGCAAAATTCCAAGCTTTCTGCTTCTCTCAAGGTCTGTTTAGATGTGGCCTAGGGAAGACGGGCAAGCTGGAAGCCAGAACAACTTAGAGTAGACAGGCATCTACCCCAACTTCACCCATGTTCATTAGGCATCGGTGATGCTTATAGCCTTCTTGAGAAATAAGAACATCACATTCCCTGAATAACTATGCAGAAACATTGCCCGGGAATGTACTGAAACTGTGCTGGAAGGTGTGTATAGTCTGCTGGGAGAGAACAGCCCGTTGACAGTGCTATCCAATCTTAATGACCAACCTGGCAAAGCATGCCTCCTGGTGCAGTAGTGGAATGAATGCTCTGGGGGAACCAACCACTTTCTGATTCAGCTTAAGGCCCACCCCAGAGGACAGAACTCATGCCTGGCATTGTCAACCTGTGACTGCGAAGGTCATAAGGCAGAAACCACTACTTTTACTTTAGTATGCAGACACAGTAGCAAACTGCCTTCTAAATACTTGTCTGTGTATCAACAGGTTAGGGTAGTTCTCAACCCTTATAGGAAAAGCTTCTTTTGTTGCAGTGGATGACAGTTATTAAGAAGTTAGTAATTAATTAAAAATTAATTAATTAAAGATTAATGTAGCTGGTCAGAGTGCAAAGAGTGAGTGAATGTGGAGAATTCAACCCTAAATAGGATGTGTGGGATATGTATTACACACACACACACACACACACGTGCACACATGCATGCACGCACACACACGCACAGGGCTCAGAAAACATTGTGGAAGAGGGAACAGAGAGATTGTTAGAGTCAGAGGTTGGGAGGGACCACTTGAAACTTGAAATGGTGTCTTCTAGTCATGAGAGAGCAATTGAACTCCTGAACTACTGCAGGCAGCTATGGTTGGCTGCATAAGTTCAGGCTCAAATTCCAACACAGATGGGTGAGCACCTCAAGGAAGCCCACTCCTAGTTGAAGGTCTGTTCTCTTCATTGATGTGACCTCTGGGAGGTTCCCCATGCTCCAGGGAGTGCATGTAGGAAGCACTGGTTGGACTCCCTGGAATATAAAAAGAAGACATGAAGTTGACAGAAGGACAAGGCAGGGGGTCTAGGAGGAGCTGGAGAGGGAAGGGGCAGCAAAAATACCCGAGGTAGAATGTTCTACATAGCAACAGAGTAATAAAACATTAATTAAAAGTTGTTAGCTATTCAGGCCAACAACCAAAAACATAAATATTTCAGTAATTATGCTTCCCTTGAATGCAGATTTTGTTTCTCTTGCATAGTAATCTGTCCCTTTTCAAGTACATTTATTCAAACTTTCTTGAATTTAACTTTCTATTTTGAGAAATGTTATTTTAAACTTTCTTTTTATCTATTCTTTGTGTCTTTCCTATCATGCGTCACCCACCCCATTCATTTCTCATCCCTTCATAAACCAGAGAAATGTTTTTAAAATAAACTTACTTTTAAAAAAACATTAATTATGGAGTCTTCAGTGAAGTGTCTGAATAACCATTCTTTTGTTTTGCAGCATCTTTTCATTTTATGATCAGAAATAATATAGTTCTACAGAGAAAATTGCCAATAAGCAATCATTACAATGTAAAAATCTCAACTTTGGCAACCAGGCAGATTATTTTTGGTCAAAATTATGGTTACAGATATAGTTATTTAGTCTCAGTGACAATTCTCCAATATAATATGTTACAAAGGTACAATTTATCTTAAAATTGACAATGGCTGAAAATTTCCAGTGTATAAAAATATCTGCTTCAGTCAGAAAAGACAGAGCTCAACCTCCCCAGAGCACTTTGTCACATGGTTTGTCTTGGTGACAGTGTGACAAACATGGATTAAGTTCATGCTTTTTCTGATGTTTATTCTGCTATAAATAAAGTTTGCAGTTCATTCTGGGTAAAGGAAAACCTCAATTGTACCAGGAATGATCTGCTCACTAATTAAAAGGTATTCTGATATTATAAACAAAATTATTAAACCATAAGAAACTTAGAGGCCTCAAGGGAAAACAAAACATTTTAAAAAGACTTCTACTTTTTGTTTATTTCTTTAGGGTGGTTTTTTGATGTGAGATTCCCCTCTGTATGCTGTGAATATGTTTTATTACCATTGGTTAATAAAGAAGCTGCTTCGGCCAGGGCAGAATATAGCCAGGATGTAAGAGACATATAAAGAGAGTAGGCAGAGTCAGAGAGATGCCATGTAGCTGCTGAAGGAGACAGATGCCGGAACTTTACCCTGTAAGCCACAGCCCCATCACAACACAGAGATGAATAGATATGGGTTAATTTAAGATGTAAGAGTTAGTTAATAAGAAGCCTGAGCTAATAGGCCAAACAGTGTTGTAATTAATATAGTTTCTGTGTGATTATTCAGGTCTAGGTGGCTGAGAAACAAATGAGCAGTCTCTGCTTACAGTTTTTTGTCTGTTTGATAATTTTAAATCCTTTATATTTTCTGTTCTTTTTATGTGGGGGGCATACATATCATGGCACAGACGTGGAGGTCAGGCCTTGAGGACTGGTTCTCTCCTCGTGTGGATTCAGGGTTCCAGCTCTGCCCATCAAGCTTCCGTGGCGAGCTGTTTGACCTGCTGAGCCATCTCCCCTGCCACGGTGTTTTGTTTTGTATTTTTTAAAAATATTTATTTATTTATTCTGTATATAATATTCTGTCCGCGTGTATGCCTGCAGGCCATAAGAGGGCACCAGACCTCGTTACAGATGGTTGTGAGCCACCATGTGGTTGCTGGGAATTGCACTCAGGACCTTTGGCAGAGCCGCAATGCTCTTAACCACTGAGCCATCTCTCCAGCCCTTGTTTTGTATTTTTAAAAGACAGGCTACCTATATGGCTCAGGATGGCTTTGTGATCCTCCCTTCCTAACCTTCCAAATGTTAGAATAGGCATAAAGTATCACACCCAGGAAAATGTGTGTGTGTGTGTGTGTGTGTGTGTGTATTCATAATTGGAAATGTTTATCTTTGCTAGTGCTAGTTTCATTGATTTGTCTGACTTTTGAGAAGATTTTATTAGGCTATATTTTACCTAAAAAGGATAATACTGAACTGGAATTTAATTTATATAATAAAATTGATGATATGGTCAATCTGAATCAGAATTGTTCTTAAGATCGATGACATGCCAACAAATACTGGCTAAATTTGGTTGCCACTGAAATGTATTTTTAGGTTTGGCTTGGTGATGCATGCCTGTAATCCTAGAATTTGAAAGGACACTTGAAGCCATTCTGGACCTCAAAGTGATACTTTGTCTCATAATCACACTCTCACACATACACACACACCCTCTACACATTCAGATACATAAAAAGTCATGTGGATTTGTAATACATTTTGATTTTGAATAAAATCTGATCAAAGACAAAACTAAGATATGAAAAGATGAAATGAGAAAGTGAAAATGGTCAATTATAACATTGAATTTGTAATATTTCACTAACATCTGAAACCAATTCAGCATGTGAACTATAGAAATATCAGCATACTGGTCTACTTAAAACAGTAGATTATTTGCTTTTTCACCAGGGTGACCTGGGTGGCTTGCAGTGCTACATGGAGCTTTCCCTGGATGCTGAACACAAGAGCACAGCACCAGTCAAGGGAGATGGTACTGGGTAAATGCATTCATCCAGCATCAGAGCCTACAGACATGGTGTATTTAATGCTTTCCCTGTGTATTCAATGGTTCCTGACTGAATGGCTGAAAACAGCCTGAATTCTATTTCTGTGCGACAGTAACAGGACCCACTAATAGCCTTAACCACTTTGGTTCAGGAATGCCTCTGTCTGTTCTTGCATTGAAATATAAAATTGGTGGCTACTGTATTCAGAGGGTGAACTAAGAACTGATTAGGGCTACCCTGGTTATTGGGCACTGAAACACTAAATGAATAGGCTCAAGCCCTGGAGCTCCTTTCTGACAATATGTAATCACATTACCGAATTAGAACTGCTCTCAGCTGTTATATACACTTAACCTGTGTGTATTTCTAGACATTATCATTTATGTTCATCTTGTCTGTACTATTTTCGTGGAAGTTGCTGGTGGGTTGGGAGCAAGTGTTCTCATTTTCTTGGAAGCTGTTCACAGTGCGCTTTGAGATGTTAGCCCACAGAGATGGCTCGACAAAGGCTGGCCGCTGAGAAACAGTCAGGGGAATCTGAGAATAAATAATTTCCTCTCTCCTTCCATCACTCCCTTCCTCTCTGCTCCCTCCCCCTACTTTCCTTCTTTCTCAACTCAAAAGGTTATATTTTTCTCTTTTTGCTTTTTGTAAAATGCATTGTTGATGGGTTCTTAAATTAAGAATGGCTTTTATTTTCACTACTTAATTCTTCTAGCCTTGCTTCCAATTAGACCAAAGCTTAGGAAACTTTATTTTGCACACAGAAATTCTAATTTTTTTTCTGCCAGTTACATCTTGGATTCTCCTATCAGAGTGTATCCAAGCAACAGAAGGAGGCCATGAACACAAACCCAGAACCCCCAGACTCAGCCCAAGGCATAAGGAAACCTACTTGTCAGTGACTTAATTTTTAGATATCTCCTGTTTCAGCATTCTGATTTTTCTTTCTGAATAATAGATTCTCACAACTGCTTTAATGTCCTCCAGAGCTCCATATCAGCACAAATGCTCCCCAGAGGCATGCTTTCTACCTCCAGGAAGCTACAGGCTCCCCTTCAGGCTTTGATTTGAGAAGTGGGAGATAAAAATATCCAAAGACAAACTGTTCTTTATATTTTAGAGAATAAGCTACTTCATTATGACCAAAAGCATTAAGTGTATATGATTTAATTATAAAAACATAATTATCAAATTTATGACATCCCATGACGAAAAGTCTATGGTTGAGACAAGTGTGGTTTACTTTTCTAAGTTTCACTGAAAAGTTTTTTTTTTAAAAAAAAAAACACTAATATTAAGTTTAAAATATCATTAAAAAGACCGCATGACCAAGGGTGACCTCTGAGGCCATGCTTAGGAGCTCCCATTACCACTTATCAGCCATGTGGCCTGCACATGTCATCAGCATGTTGCATTTCAACTGTAAAGTGGAATTAATACTACATATTTCATAGGGATATGCAATGGTTAACTAGTAAGCATAGTACTTAGTATGGACTATAAACTCAGTGGGCTTAAAAGTTACATATGTAAATGAAATTGAGATTGTCTCATTAAAGAATACCATCCAAGCAGGGCTTCTAAAGGTGGAATTCAGGTCCTACAGGCACAAGTGAGAACCACTGAACTGGCCAGTTACCTTCTCTCCCTCGTCAAACTGTGACAACAGTTCACAGCCTGTTATCTCTCCTTACTCTCTGTCCCCAAAGATAAGCCCTGAATCCCCTGGAAAGAGGCCATCCATCATGACATCACTTGGTATAATTATTCTTTAGAAACTCAGTGTGAGGTGGGAACGTGCAGGACCAGGACTGTCAGGAAACAGCTGACTGGGCTGCGTCCTCCTGGCGCTGTCCTGGCGCTGCATGTTATTGTTTCAGGGTATGGATTTCGACTGCTGTCTGTCCCTGCCTATGAACTGGGAAGCTAGCCTCTCCAAAAGGTGATGATGACCACCTCTCAATGGAACCACGAACAGTCCTCCATTACCTTGGCCTTTTATTATTTCCTAGAAATAAACTCCGTAGATATTTTTCATCATGTGTATAACCTAGTAACCAAGCATTAAGAGGTCATGTTTATTCTGTTTTCAAGAAGTCTACTTTTCAACTGGACTGGTTCCCACTGCAACCTGGGATACTGATTTAGTATGTAAAGGGCCTCCTTGGTTGCAGCAGCATGTAACAGATGCAGGTTTCATAAACAAAAGCAACTGTAGGTATTGTACGTAGGCAAGAACAAGAGAACAAAGCTCTCTGGGACATTTGTGCATTTAATGCATAAACGGTGGCTGGATGGCCCACTCAATTGAAAAGGCAAGCCTGTAGTCTGTCTACAAAGTAGCTATCTACACTTACTGGCATTATCAAGCTTATAAATTCATTCAGAACTTCAACTATTAGGCTTCTATTGTCCAGAGTTAAGGTATGCCCGGGACAGGGAGAGGGAAGGAGCCGTTGAAATCAGAGCTTTTCCTATTAGGAATTAACAGAATGAAGAGGGGCTATTTCAAGAGGGGGTGGGGAGCTGATAGGTAGCACTGAGTGGAATGTGGCCTGCATTCCCCTGCAGACCTCCTTTCAAACCCTTGCTCCGTTATTTAGTGTGTAAAGCTTTTCTAGCTTCTTCCATTCGTAGGCTGATCCTGGTAAAATGAGGACTTTCCTATGGCAGTTGTAGTGTTTTTGTTCTGGTGTTTAATGTATGGCGGGTTTCTGCATGACTGATTTGAACAAACTGTATTTACGAATCAGCTGATAGGCTAAGAGGGTGGGGAGCCAATGCACTTTGTAGTGTTTTTACTGTGTGCGTGGTCAGCCTGCAAGGTACGGCTGCACTTGGTATAACTCTTTAAAAATTAGCTAAAAAGCCTTTCTGAAGCCCTTCTGTGTGCCATGTCCTCTGCTGGGCATTGGAGCAGGGGAGGGAGCAGACAGGCCAGTCTCACAGACCAGGTTAAATAATTCGATGATTGTTCTTTGGGGATCATATTTCATGTCTTGTCATAGTTATTTCCTAATAGGTGGAGGACAATTAATAAATATTTGTTGAGTAACTAATGAGCCAATGAAGAATAAATTCATAACTAAGATAGTTTCTATTGAGAGAGAAACATACAGGTCAAAGGAATCAGATGTGAAGATACAAATAACACCAGGAGAAAACAGTCAAGGAAGACCTCCATACCCATCTCTAATCCAAATGCTTCAGTAGCCTAACCCAGCGTCTGAGGACTCTCAGAATCCTTCACACATCTGTGTCCAGAGAAGGTCTAAATGCGATTTGCTGAAGCATCAGTTCAGCAAATCCTTAAAGACTGTTTCTATTTTAAACAATCATTGCTGCATTTTAAATGTATGGATGTTTTGCCTACATATATATCTTTGAATCATATTCCTGCCTGGTGTTCACAGAGGTCAGAAGAGGGCATCAGATCCCCTAAAACGGAAGTTAACACGCAGTTGTGAACCACCACATAGGTGCTGGGAATTAAACCTGGGTCCTTTGGAAAAGCAGCCAGTGCTCTTAATTGATGCCATCTCTTCAGGTCCTCTTTCTTACTATTAATCCCAGGGCTAGGCAAACAAAACACAACCATTAATGATGCTCAATGGGTGTTTGTGAAGAACTCACCATTTACTATAGTTGACAAGGCTAGCCTTTAAATCACTATGTTAAATTAGACCAGAAGTTCTCCTAGAATAAGGCGTTTCCTTATATTTCAACCAGTGTGAACAAAATCACCTCACATATCAAAATATACTTAGTGAGTATAGCCAATAAACACTAATTTTAACAATATATATTGAGTATGACATATACAGAGTGTTGTGATTAATAACATCAAAGTTATATATTTCCACATGTCAAATCATTGCAAACTATATTTGAGGTTAGTCAAAACCAGAAACATTTTAATTTATTTTCCCCTAGGAATTTTTTATTTTTCTAATTTTTAATATTTATATTCTTTGAGACTTTCATATGACATACTTTAGTCTTATTGACACACACCCAAGCTGTTCCCAGATCCACTCCTTGGGTATCTGTCCAAATTTGTTTCCTTTTTATTTTTAACTCATCTAGACCAATTTGTGCTGTCCGAATATTCTTATGTGTATGGTCTGCTGATGGACTGTGGCCAGCTTACTAGGGGCTGCATTCAAGAAAGCTGATTCTCCTTCTCCCAGTAGCTAATAGTTGCCAATAGCTCCACAGCTACTGATGGGATTTTATGACAGTATCCCCCACCTCCATGGTGGGATTTGGTCCGGCTTGGTTTTACACACGTTGTGTGTATACCGTCATAACCGCTCTGAGTTTGTTTGTGCAGCTGCCCTGCTGTCTCTGGAACACACTGTCCTTAGAATCATCCACTGCCTCTGGCTTACACTCTTTCTGAGCATGTTGGGATCCCACTTTGGGGCGACATCCTCTCTTGGGGTCCTGCATCCTGCAGACTCTCACTCTTTGCACCTTGGTAAGTTGCGTGAGTCTTTGTGTCAGTCATCATCTATGGCCAACAGAAGCCTCTCAGGTGAGGGCTG